>RCUC01127764.1:0-46555 GCA_003697995.1 Taxidea taxus jeffersonii
CTGTTTGCACTTGCTAATGCCATGTTCTGGAATGCTCTTCCCCCAGATATCCATATGACTTGATCCGTCACCTCCTTATGTATGGTCTTTGTTCAGGTCTTCTCTTCTCAGAAAGATTTCCCCTGAGCACCATATTTAAAAATATAAACCCCATCTTCCACTGTTTTGTTTTATTCTTTTGCACCTTCACCATATAATATACTACTATTTTAGTCACCTTCTGTATTAACTGTTCATCTCAATGAGGATGGAAGCTTCTTAAGAACAAGAATTTGTAGTTTCATTTTATTCTCTGTTATCCAAGGTGCCTAAAACAAAGAAATTGTTAAAAAATGAAAAATTTTTAGATGTTCAGGAAGTAGATAACATAGTCTACTATAGTGTTGTTAATATTAATAATAACAAGCATTGTATAATGCTTGTTATGTCTCAAGCACTGTATTAAGGGCTTTATGTATGTCTGTCTATTCATATAATTAATTCATTGCATCTCTACAATGAATCTACAATAGGTAATACTTTTGTCTATATTTTAGAGATGAAGAAATTATGGCCCAAAGAGGTTAAGAAACCCTCTCAAGTTTTTACCACAAGTGTGTGGGAAATCAGAATTTGAACCTGGAATTCATACTTAACTTCTCTAGGTTCTGTTTCCTTTATTAAAATCAGGAAAATAAGATCTTCCTTGTGAGAATTATAGATAATATATACAGAATATAAAAACAATAGCACAGTGTCTAACTCTGGCAAGTCAGTACATGGAAGCAATAATTATGCTGCCACTGTTCATACAGAGTAAATTTTAGTACAAGGAATCTGAAAATATCTTTCTAAATGAAAAAGTGCTATGTTATTCAATCTCCCAATTTGTGTTTTGATTGGCAGCACCATACTTAAGACAATCCTTCCAAATCACACAAACGAAAATTAGTCTTTTCTATCTATGGAAAAAATAAATTGGGGTTTCATTTTTGTTTTTGTTTTCTTAGCTTACCAGCTGTATTATGCAAGCCTGTATCAACGTACACACAGTCTAACAAGGGAGCATATTTGTTCTTCAAGTCAAAGGGGGAAGACTTTATAAGCCACTCACTATTCATTTTATTTGTCTAAGACTCTAATCTGCTCTTTATTTAAGCTTACAGAGCTCCAGTATGAAGAAATCTTTAAACCCCAGGCCTACTGATTAGCACAAGCTCTGTTCTAGTACCACAGAGGAGCCACAAATAAGGCTTCATACAGGGGCTCTGAAATGAAGTGGGTAGATTGATGTCCCCATTTGTGTTTCAGTGCCCCCAAAATACCTTCACAGCATGTGCAACAGTATGGGGGCTCTACTGAATTTGTATTCTGGAAAACAAACTAAAAGGTCAACATGAATGTATATTTATAATGGAATTGGTGTTTGTTAATCAATGAGGGGAAACGTTTCTTCTTTTGTAGCAACTTCTCAAACTTTTTCTGGGGAAAGCCTGCAGTTAGCCTTAGAAAGCTCTTACAAATTACACATCAATATTTTCTAAGATGCTTGGGACAAAGGATTGTTAAACTAATAGTCTATTGACTTTAAAATTTCAATACCAAGACTAAGATACAATATTAAAGTAGTACATGTTTTATGTTCTTTAAAGGGAGAAAATATACTAAGGTAGAATTGGAGTAAAAAAATTCAAAAAGCAGAATACTTATTTTGAAACTATAATATAGCATAAATTCCTTAGATTAGCAAATATTCTTCAGTTGGAAACTATGGGCAAAGTTTATCAGTTTCACGGGCAACAATAACTGTCAACCATCCCTTATCAAAATACAGATCATACCTTCATACAAATCTTCCAGTAAGAATGGGTAAAGCAGGGGTGCTTGGGTGGTTCAGTCAGTAACCTCCCTTTGGCTCGGGTCATGGTCCCAGGGTCCTGGGATGGAGCCCCACATTGGGCTCCCAGCTTAGCAGGGAGCCTTCTTCTCCCTCTCCCTTGGCTACTCCCCCTTGTACTCTCTTGCTCTCTCTGTCTCTGTCAAATCAAATAAAGTCTTTAAAAAAAAAAAGAATGGGTAAAGTGGTATTCCACTCCTAACTCCCAATTTTATAGACTTCTAGTGATTAGTCATTTTATCCCAGGTTCATTAGTTCTGAACGCATTTGTTTGCATGACTCAGAGAGATATCTAGAAAAAATAATTAATAATGAAAGTATCACTTTGGTAATATAAAATGAGAGTTTCTCACTATATCTCCCTTTGGTTTATCAGATCAAGTTGTCTGATAAGACCATTTTTCCCAAATCCATATTCTTCATATCGGGTGAGTCCTATTGCAGAACACAGCACCAGCACCAGCACCACCTCTGTTCCCTCTATCATTTGCTGTGGTCATTACATCACCTCTGTTTCTCAGCCGGTGCATTCTCACAATCCTTTACAATTTCACCTTTGGACATTACCCTGCATATTTATAGTTCTAACGTTCTGAGCCCTATCAACATAGGAGAGAATCCCTTGTGATCATTAGTCACATAATCCAAGCCACACTCCCACCTCTAGAAACATCTGGTCACCTTTGTGATTTATGGCTTCTTGTAAAGCTTAATCAGGAAGTCAGCACTTCCTCACCAGACCTCAGTCCCCTGCTCATTTATTTATTCTTTCTCAGGGTGTACTTAGTACCCACTACTTTATACATGATACTCAATAAATATCAATCAGATTAAACTGAGATGTATCCTTTTCTTTATTATTGTTCCAGTAACTTTGTATTGTAAGAGAACTTCTGAGTTGTAAAGGTATTTAATTTCAGACATGAGCAGCTTGGAAATTAGTTGACAGAGTAATGAAGCAGCAAATTTGGGTTAGTGGAGAAAAACTAGAGTAGGTGAATAGAAAGTAAATGTTGAAAGGTGATAGGAAGAATATCCAGAGAAGACAAAGTTGATACTGAGGTGAGTCTCTGAGAGAAGCTTTATAACTCATACGAGTATAATAATAATAAATTTAAAAGTTTAGCTTGCAAATATTATGTGTAAAATGTGAACTATGGTGGATGAAGGTTGAGAAGCAGGGTGACATGATACTGTGAAGAGACTATGGGTAAAAGAGAACTTGGAAAGGGGGATTGTTATGAGGTTACAGTTGCAGTGAACATGTGTTATCCAGGCACAGTGATCTTCTGTTATGACGGAGACATAAGTTTAGAAGTTTCTTCCCAATAAGAGGTTTTTGTTTAATGACAAAGTATGATTGTTTTGTTATTCCAAATAAGGAGTTAACTTTCATAGCATGGAAGCTAATATAATTTTTTGATAATGTACCAATATATGTTGACTGCCTTTATCCTATAAGGTCTATCAACTTACCTTTGGGGGAAATGGAAGAACTAGTCATCCCATCTCTTAGACTGATAAATAATACCAAAAAAATGTGCAAACAAAATTTAAATGAAAGATAGTTGATTGTGTACATTATTATAATAATTTATTAGCTGTGTGTCTTTGGGAGACTCATGGTACCTCTCTGGGGCTCAATTTTGTCATCTGTAAAATGAGGATAAATCCCTATGCCACAGGTGTTCCTTTGGAAATTAAATGGTGTGACGCATGTAAGGTAACAGCTACATAAGTTGAACTTTTTATGACAATAATAACAATGGTGACAATATCATATTTTAAGTATCAGAAGGGCGACATCAGCATCAAGGCAACAGGAATCATTCCTGTTTAAGGCACAATTCATCCTAACATTTATAACTGAAAAAAGAAAAGTGCCTCTACACAGCATACCAAGATGCCCCCAAGATCCATTCAACTGTGTACCAAAAGTGGATGGACTGGACTGTAGAGAAACAACAGAGTGAGGGAGGTGGTGCCAGAGGTGGCGATGGCAAAGGAAGCTGCAGCCCAACTGGCAGCAAGTAAGCATGACCTTTCTGTCCAGGAAGGCAGTGAGTGGGGATCTGCTCTGCAGCTGGAGAGGCCAGTTGCTGTCCCTATGAAGATGCTAATGAGATGGGGGCAGGAGGAAAAAAGGAAAATAGGCAAAGAAAACTGAAAGAAAAAAAAAGTCTCCCCCTTCTGGAGGCAAGAGGGCTGCCCCTAGATCTCTGGGACCTCCCCCACTTGAGGATACCCATACCAGACAATAGGCACACCTAAAGCCATAAGTACTAACTACATGGCTCCTTGCACACCTTCCTTTCAACTGTGCCACCACCATTTGCCCCTTTGTGGTGTGTGTGTATGTGTGCTCACACACGTGTGAGTGTGCTTGTGTGTGTTTTAGTGCGTGCCTTCTGACCTTAGCAGTGAGCCACACCATCAGAGAAACCAAACACTTGTGCTATATCGCCACCTTCTGGGAAACAAAAGTAAGGCTTTTAATTACCAACCTGGTAAACAGATTCTGAATCGAAATAAAGAAAAATCTTGCCTAAATGATAAAGGTGTTTGTTACTTCAAATTCAGTGGCAGAGGCACTTTTCATCAACGTCATTCAAAATAACAGAATATGGTATCACAAAAATAAAATGATAATTTTCCCGTAACTGAACCCAAAGATATGGAATATGACAATCTGACAAAGAATTGAAAATAGCTGTTATGAAGAAATTTAGGGAGCACAGGGAAACTCAGAAAAGCAATACAATGCTCATAGATAAAATTAATGAACAGGAGGAGTGCTTTACCAAACAGATTTAAATTCTGAAAAAGAACCAAACAAATATTGGAGTGGAAGAACTCAATAAATGAGATGAAGAACGCACTAGATGCATTGGAAATAGAGAAGATAACATGGAAGAGAGAATTAGTGAACTTGAAGGTAGAAATATAGAAATAATTCAGGTGGGAGAGGAGAATCAAGATTTTTAGGAAGCGAAGAAATCCTACAAGAACTATCTGACTTCATGTAGAAAACCAACATAAGCATAATGGGTATTCCAGAAGAAGAAGCAAGGGAGAAGGGAAGAGTTACTTTAAAAAGAATAGGTGAGAACTTTCCAAACCTGGGAAAAGAACTAGATTACAAGTCCATAAAACTAATAGAATATCTTATTACCCCAACACAAAAAGACCCTCTCTAAGACACATTGTATTAAAATTGTCAGAAGTCAACAATAAAGAAAAAAATTTAAAGGCAGCCAGGGGATTAAAAAAGAAAGAAAGAAAGAAAGAAAGAAGGAAAAGAAAGTAACCTACAAAGGAACCACTATTAAATGTCTTAATGGCAATTTCTCACTAGAAACTCAACAGGAGAGAGTAGAATGACATACTCAAAATATTTAAAGATAAAAACTGCTAGTCAAGAATACTTTATTGGGGGCACCTGGGTGGCTCAGTCATTAAGCGTCTGCTTTCAGCTCAGGTCAGGATCCCAGGGTCCTGAGGTCAAGCCCTGCATCTTGCTCCCTGCTCAGCAGGAAGCCTGCTTCTTCCCCTCCCACTCCCCCCTGTTTGTGTTCCCTCTCTCACTGTCTTTCTCTCTCTGTCAAATAAATAAATAAAATCTTTAAAAAAAAGAACACTCTATTGAGCAAAATTAATCTTCAGATATGAAAGATAAATAAAGGCTTTCTCAGCCAGAAGCTGAGGGAGTTCACCACCAACAGAACTGCCTTATAAGAAATGTTCAAAGGAGTTCTTCATGCTGAAACAAAAAAACAAAAGTACACAAAATTCTGATTAAGGTGATAAATAGTCAAAATTAGAATACTGTAAATGTTTTAGAATAGTATATTAAACTCTTACCTACAGCATAAAGTTTAAAGGAAAAAAGCATTAAAAATAACTATATCTACTACAATTTGCTAACACAATTACAGCATAAAGAGAAATTGCAACATCAAAAATATAAAAGTGAAATATAGATATATATTGATATATATATATATATAGATATATATACATACACACACACAAAAAAAAGGGTGGAAGTAAAGGGATGAAAACTTCATAGGCAAATGAAGACAACTTACTATCAGCAGAAAAATAACTGCTTTATCTATGAGATGTTTTATGTAAACCCCATGGTAACCACAAATCAAAAATCTAGAGCAGACACACAAAACATAAAAAGATAGGAGAGGCTGAACAAATCACCACCAACAACCATCAACTTACAAAAGTAGACAAAAACAGAAGAAAAAGGAAACAATCGAGAGATGAAATAACCAGAAAGCAAAGATAAAATGGCCATAATAAAACATTATATATCAATTCCCACCCTGAATATAAATGGATTTTATTCACCAATCAAAAGGCAGAATGGCTAGATGGAGTAAAAAAACAAAAACAAAAACAAAAAAACAAACAAAAAAACTAACTAGATGCTTCTGGCAGGATACTCATTTCAGCTCTAAATACACACAAGGTTCAAGATGAAAGGATGGAAGACGGTATTCCAAGTATTCCAAGCAAACAAAAATGAAAAGTAGGTGGACTTAGCCATACTTATATCAGACAAAACAGATTTCAAGCCAGAAAGGGTAATAAGACACAAAGAAGGTCATTATATAATGATAAGGGGTCACTACATCAAGAAGATACAGCAATCCTAAATATATGCACTCCAAACACTCAAGCACCAAAATATATTAAACATATTAATAATAGATATTAGCAGAGATATAGACAATAATACAATAATTGTAAGGAACTTCAATACCCTACTAACAGCAATGGATAGATTGTCCAGACAGAAAATCAAAAAGAAGACAATGGAGCTGAACCACACTTTGGAACAAATGGACTTAATAGACATATGGAGGACATCCCATCAGCAGAATACATCAGCAGAATACATATTCTTCTCAACTGCACATGGAACATTCCCCAGGATAGATCATATGATAGGGAAACAAACACTTAGCAAATTTAAGAAGATTGAAATCATATCAACTATCTTCTCTGACCACAATGGCATGAAACTAGAAATTAACAAGAGGAAAGTGAGAAGATCTACGAATAATAAATAGAAATAACTAAAACTAAACAACACACTTCTAAGCAACTACTGGGTCAAAGGTAAACAGAAAGGAAAATAGAAGATTTTCTCAAAACAAAAATGGAAACACAACATATCAGGTACTGTGGCATACAGCAAAAAGCAATCCATGGAGGAAAGTTTTTAAAAATAAATGCATAGATTAAGAAGTTAGAACTCAAATTTAAAACCTAACTTTACACTTCAAGGAACTAGAAAAGAGCAAATTAGGCCCATAGTTAGCAGAAGAAAGGAAATAATAAGAATCAGAGTGGAAATAAATGAAACAGAGACCAGATGCTCTACAAAGGATTATCAAAACTAAGTTGTTCTTTGAAAAGATAAGCAGACAGAAAACTCTAATAAATACAATTAGGAAAAAAAGGGATATATTGCAACTAATACTATAAGAAATAACATAGTATCATGAGACTACTATAAATAATCATATGCCAACAAATTACATTACCTCAAAGAAATGGATACATTTCTAGAAAAACACAAACTATCAAGACTGAATCAGGAAAAAATGAAAATCTGAACAGACCAATAATTAGTAAAGACATTGAATTAGTATTCAAAAATGTCCCAATACAGGAGTCTCCACAGCCATATGGCTTCCCTGGAGAATTCTGCCAAACTGTTAAAGAGGAATTAATACCAATCTTCCTCAAACTATTCCAAAATATTGAGAAGAAGGGAACACTTTCAAACTCATTCTGTGAGGCCAGCATTACTTTGATCCGAAAACCAGATAAGTCTACCACAAGGAAAAAAAAAAAAACTATAGACCAATATCCCTGATGAATATAGATGCAAAAAAATCTCAACAAACCGACTCAACAACATATGAAAAGAATTATACACCTTGACCTAGCAGAATTTGTCCCTGGGATGCAAGTCTAATTCAACATATGTAAATTAATGCATATAATACATCACATCAATAAAATGAAAAATAAAAATCATACAATCATCTGAATATATGCAGAAAAAGCATTTGACAAAATAAAAGTCTTTCATGATAAAAACCTTTAACAGATTGGGTATAGAAGAACATATCTCAACTTAATAAAGGCCATATATGATAAGCACACTGTTGAAAGTGTTTCCTCTAAGATTAGGAACAAGACAAGGATGTCTACCCTCACTACTCCTATTCAGTACAGTACTGGAAGTCCATGCTGGAAATTAGGCAAGATGAAGAAATAAAAGGCATCCTAAACAGAAAGGAAAAAGTAAAATCATCATCATTTGGTTATGATATAATCCTATATGTTGTAGGAATTCACAGTGCCTGGACAGATAAAATCTGACTTACATATGCCTCCCAGGATGACACTAACTGAAGAGCAAAGAAGGAGTGCCTGGAACACTGGGCCTCCGTTGAAGTTTCTTGGCTAAAAGTGGCCAGATTCTTACTGAGGCTCAAGACTCTCATCTAAGGAGTAAATGCCTAAATTTAAAGAAAAACAGACATCTATAGTGGTCAAGTACTTCACAAACTCCTTGCCCCCTTGCTTTGCACACACATCTCAAGGACTGCTTGCCCTTATCACAGACTGCACCATATATTATTGTTCTGATCATTAAGGTTGCACTTCCCTTCTTGTTTTGTGCTTGCACTTGGTCTATTAATAAGACCCCAATAAAAGCAGAGACAAAGCTTGGCTTGAGGCCTTTCTCCATTGGAGCATCTGGTCGGTCCCCAGGCCTCTCCTTTCTCCTACTAAGGTGTCTGGAGTAATCTTTCATTTGCCATCTCAGAGTTTCCTGGCCAAACCCGACAATATATAGAAAATCCTGTGTATCTCTAATTTACAAATAAAATATAAAGAAAGAAGTACCAAAGAAACTGTTGACTTAATCAATGATTTCAGTAAAATGACAGAATATAAAATCAACATATAGAAATGAATTGCATTCTTTTACGCTAATGATATAGGATCTGAAAAAAAAAATCCCATTACAATAGTATAAGAAACAATAGAATACTTAGGAATAAATTTAACCAAGAAAATGAAAGATCTGTACAATAAAAACTACAAAACTTTGCAAAAAAAAAAAATTTGAAGAAGACACAAATGGAAAAACACCCTGTGCTCATGGGTCAGAAAAATAGAAATTGTTAAAATGTCTAGACTACCTAAAGCCATCCACAGCTTCAATACTACAAAGCCACAGTGATAAAAACAGTATGGTAGAAACACAAAAATAAACACGTCATTCAATGAAACAAAATAGAGAGGCCATAATTAAACCCCAGCTTCTATGGTCTATTAATATTGGATACCCAGTGGAGAAGAGATAGTCTCTTCAACAAATGGCACTGGGAAAACTGGAGAAACACATGCAGAACAATGATACTGGATCCCTATCTCATACCAATCAGAAAAATTAATTCAAAATGGATCAAAGACTTAAACATAAGCCTCGATACCAAAAAGCTCCTAAGAGAAAGCCTAGGGAAAAAGCTCTTCCATATTGGTCTTGGGGATAATTTTGGGAGCATCATGATACCAAACCACAAACCACAAAAGAAAAAAATCAACAATTGTTACTACTACCAAATTCAAAGCCTCTCCACAGCAAAAGAAAAAAGTAACTAAATGAAAAGAGAACCTAAAGAAAAGAAGAAAAATTTTGTAAACTGTATATCAGGTAAGGGATTAACATCCAAAATATGTTGAGAGCTCAGTCAACTTAGTAACAAAAAAAGATCTAATTTTAAAATGGACAGAAGAACTAAATAGACATTTCTCCAAAGAGGAATCAAAATGGCCAACAGACACATGAAAAATACTCAGTATCACTAGTCATCATGGAAATGCAAATTAAAACCACACCTATTAGAATAGCTATCATCGAGAGAGAACAGGTGCTAGGGAGGCTACAGTGAAAAGGGACCCCTTGTACACTGTTGGTGAAATGGAAATTTGTCCAACCATTACAGAAAACAACATAGAGAAAATTTTCTCAAAAAGTGAAAAACAGATCTACCATACAATCCAACAGTTCTACTTCTGAGATACCCAAAGAAAATGAAAACAAGATTTCAGTGAGATCTATGCATTCCCATATCTATCTCATCACTATTTATAAAAATCAAGGTATGGAAACAACCCAAAACCTCATCAACAGATTTTTTTTTAAAAAGATATGGTACAACAACAGGGAGGGCTATGCATGTGGGGGGGAGGGGGTGGTATATATGAGAAATCTTTGTATTTTCCTCTCAATTTTGCTGTAAACCTAAACTACTCCAAAATATATATATTTAAAAAATGGTTAAAGCATTAAAAAAAAAAAGATGTGGTACATATACACTATGAAATACTATTCAGGCATTAAAAGGAGAATATCTCCCCATTTGTGACCACATGGATGGACCTTGAGCACATTATGCTAAGTGAAATAAGTCAAAGACAAGAACTGCATGATATCACTCATATTTGGAATTTTAAAAAGCTAAACCCTGTAAAAAAAAAAACTAAGATTAAAATGGTGGTTACCAGGGATTAAGGCGGTGTGAGGAGGAATAAGATTGATGATGTTTAAGGGTGTAAATTCTAAGTGAGTATTAAATAAGCCATAGATATCTAATGCATAATATAATGAATCTAGACAATAATATTGAACTATAATTATGTAATGTGATAAATATTGCTACATCAGCATCATATTTCAATACATAAGTTTATCAGAGTAACACACTGTACACCTTGGTTTTTTAAGATTTTCTTTATTTATTTGACAGAGAGAGAGATTGAGAGAGAGAACAAGCAAGGGCAGCTGCAGAGAAAGGGAGAAGCCGGGTCCTCACTGAGCAGGAAGGCTGATGCAAGATTCAAACCCTGCGATCATGACTTGAGCCAACCAAAGGCAGGTGCTTAACCGACTGAGTCATCCAAGCACCCCCACAATGTACACCTTAAACTGACACAATATTACATGTCAAATTTACTCAGTAAATAAATTCAGATTATAAACAAATAAAAAAATTTTAAAGATTTAACACATATTTTAAGAATTAAAATATCTAAGTACACAGACCCAAAAAGAAATGTTTATTTATTTATAAAGTACACACTTGTAATACTAATGTCATGAATATTATATAACAGATACAAAAATAGAAAATTTTAAAGGATAAAATAAAAAAATAAGTTACAAAATAAAAGGAGTATCTGAAATTTAAGCCTATTTAACCCCCAGCCCACAGACTTTGTCTTCTAGACTACACATAGGGAAAGTTCGTAAGGGGACGAAGTGCAGGGCTTGGCATGTTGGCATTCAGGTAGTACATGACTCTAAGGTATTACTTCCCCACATTTTAGACTTTTGCTAACTCACATGACTGTAGAAGAGCAGGAATAGAGATCCTGAAGCTTCCAAATGAGACTTGGAAAGAGAAAAAGAAATCCTCCTACAGAAGCACTAGCCCTAAAGTTTGCCATACGATCTCACACACATGTCAGACACACACATGCACACATGCATGCATACACATACACAAATGCACATGGCTAAGCCCCGGCCAGTCCTCATGACCTCAGGTCTTAGAACCCAATTCCCGACCTCCAAAGGAGGCTGGAAAGTGGTTAGCAGAGGACGCCTGGGTGGCTCAGTTGGTTAAGCGGCTGCCTTCGGCCCAGGTCATGATCCCAGCGTCCTGGGATAGAGTCCCACATCGGGCTCCTTGCTCGGCAGGGAGCCTGTTTCTCCCTCTGCCTCTGCCTGTGCTCGCGCTCTCTCTCTTTCTATAACAAATAAATAAATAAAAATAAAATCTTTCAAAAAAAAAAAAAGAATGTGCACAGTCTCTCTCTATATAAAATAAATAAATCTTTTTTTGCAAGAAAATGGTGGGGGGGGGGTGCACCAGGGTGGCTCAGTTGGTTGGGCAACCAACTCTTGGTTTCGGCTCAGGTCATGATCGCTGGGTCATGAGATCTAGCCCAGCATGGGGCTCTGCATTCAGTGGGAGTCTGCTTGAGATTCTCTTGCTCTCGCTCTTCTTCTGCCTCTTCCCACTCATGCTTGTTCTCTCTCTCTCTCTCTCTCAGAAAAAAAAATAAATCTTTAAAAAAAAAAGAATGTGTACAGTGCTAGTGGCACATACACATGGAAATTACAAAGATATGAGTGGCCAATGAGAGTGAGTGTGTGTACACAGTCAGCACTACTGCCACCTAGGGCTCTGCAGAGTCTATAATGACATAAACAAATTTGACTTCAAGAAAGGAATCTCTTTTCATTCAAACAAAGGTGTTAAATGGGTGAGTAGGGATCCCAACCCTATGGACAGACCCAGAAACAGGGCAAAACATGAGAAGGAAGGAGCAGGAAACACAACAAAAGATACCAGCTCACAACAAACCAGCAGGACAATGGAAGGCAGTAGACAAACAATGATATCAACATCAGGATCATGTTTATTATTTATAAAGGGTTTGTTGGCCAGTTCTCAAAGGTACCGATTGCCTTATACCCAAGCCAGTCCTTCTGCCTGGCTCATGTCCATGCCATGAGAAATCAGTAAGCTCAGAAGGGTACATCTTCCAAACTTGCATGTCCTAAGTGATCTTCGGGCAGGACCAGAGAACACTGGAGACAGACAGGCCCTGACAGACACTAGAGCCCAAAAGAAAGCTCTCTTCTGTTTTTCATCTCCATTTTCCAAGTCAGCAGGCAATGAACAATTTCCAAAACCATGAAGCCACTCACCTAGGAGCTTGGCCAGGTACCCAAAAGTGAGCTCATGACATGCAATTAATCATGTACGGTTTTACAGAGTTGAATATGGTACTATGAACTGCCAATTAGGTATTTAATACCATAACATATTAAAGGAGTGATCCCAAAGAAGCCAATATTTTTGTTAAAATACAATGCAAAACACGGTCTCTAAATTCTGCTTCTGGGGCAAAACACTTTCCAGGGGTATCATGGTAAGAAAAACTTAAAGGTCTTTGTTATAAAGCAAATCGGGAAACATCAATATATCTCATGCCAAGTGGAAAACAATGTTTCCTGTTTAGGAGATCTGGATCAACCATAAATAACATAAGAAGCTTCTAGAATGCCTCCAAGTCATAATGAACCTAAAGTAGAGACACAAGATTATGAGTAATAAATAAGCTTACCAGGGCAGATGTGATACACAGCAGAGCAAACCCCCCCCTGCATCAAAAATAATGATGAAGCACCACCTATGTGGGCAGGGTGCTTCAACAGCTGTCAGAGCAGCATGGTGTATAGATATAAGCCACAGAGTAATTGTGTTTCAGTATAGTCACCGGGCACGCTATGCACCTAGGAATTGTGGCAGGCACCTCAGATCACTTCTTTAATGACTATTCAAATGAAGACAAGATGATTAATGATGTACTTTATTGGTTTTTTCAGTACCAAATATGAAGCCAATCCAACATAAATTCCCCTACCTTGCAGACTGAGCAACAATCTCTCATCATAATACACTCCCATAAATCACACAGGATCGCATGGTAGGAACAGCATAGCTCTGCCTTTAATTTTGTTTCTCGTGTGTTCGTGTGAGTGTGCGCTCACACACGCAAACAAGGAAAAGAGAGAAAGAGAAATGGGGCTGCCGTTTACCTTGCAAAGTCCCTTCAACTAAAAGTGACTAGTGTTCAGTGTTTGTGTTTTCCTTCAGAAATAAACACAGTATTTCTAGGTTGGCATGATGCCTACCACAGGGTATTCTTTCCACAAATATTTGCCTAAGAAAAAGAGAATAAAAGGATAAGAAAGTGGAAAGTAAAAAGAGGGAAAGGGTGGGGGAAAGGAAGGAAAAAATGACCAGAAAGATTTTCCGATCATCCTGACCAGCTCTGTGTGCATTTCACATGGAGTAGAGCTCAGAGTGTTGGTGAAAAAACTATAGCTATGATCACACAGTTCCCTCATGAATTACATGAACTATGTGAAGATCCAAAAGGTCCCCTAACTGGTCAGTTGTTGAGCTAGAACTAAATTCCAAGTATCCTAGCTCCTAAATGCTTTGAGATACTTAGGTGAAAGTTTATGTATTACACACTCTCTAACCCTTTCCAAGAGCCTCCCACCAACCTGATTTGTCATCAGAGGGCAAGACATCAACTATCAGTTCTAATTGTTTCCATTAGGCAGTTACATTGAGGTGGCTTCAAAGGTTAAAAATAAAAAAAAAAACATGAACTATTTCTGTCTCTTCGATTGATTTCCACCATTTTTTCTCCTGTAATTTAGGAAACTTTCTGAATTCACAGACTTCAGTTCTCTCGGGTGGGAAATAATTCTATTCCTCCGTTAGGTACTTCATGACTCTGCCTTGCCACCCTTTCAGCTTCATTGTTTACTGCTAACCAGAGTGTTCTCCCCCATCAGCAAGTTTTTGTAATGTGTTAAACCATTAGGGTGACTGATATGGGTTACAGAGTGGTGAACTAAAGTGGATATAGGAAAAAAATTAGTGTCACAAGTCATTTGCATCCATTATTTTAATGGATTTTAAAACAATGACGTTATTTTTTTATCAAAGCATATTGAAAATGTGTGCAGTTTAGAAGCCATTTGATTTTCACATACTCTATATTTTAACATTTAACAATGTGACAGTCTAAAAATGGCACATTGTCACAGTTGAAAATTACTTCAGAAATCCTGAGGTACCAAATTAAGTATGGAGTAGGCCACATACAATTATCTTTGGAATTGTAGAGCATTATTGGTTCTCAAGGACTTCGATGACAATATCATGATCATATGAACCAGGTAACTGTTCTTTTCTCATGTTACTTTTCTTTAAGTGTAAATTTCTCAATCCAAAAGCCTACAATTGAGGGTAGATTGATTAATGAGACTGAAATCCTAGATTCTAATTCTCTAGTGCTTAGCCAACCTACAGTTTTCAAGCTTTTATTTTCATATGTCTGTTTATCCCCACAGAGTGAGACTTGCAAAAAATACTATGCTCTATATGAATCAAGAAATTTCTCCAGGGTCACTGAGAAGGGGAGGAAATAAGTTCTTCTAGAAAGCAGGACCCAAGTGATGAAAGGAAACTCAATAAAGAAAAGATTAAAATAGAGAATGATAGAGAGAAATTAAAGAATAAAAATGATGAAAGTGAAAGACTTAATTTGAAAATAGTAAATTAAAAAAGTAAACATTAGTATGTTTTGTATACATATAAAGAAATGAATTAGAAAATACAGAATAGAGGGGCGCCTGGGTGTCTCAGTGGGTTGAAGCCTCTGCCTTCAGCTCAGGTCATGATCTCGGTCCTGGGATCGAGCCCCATATCGAGCTCTCTGCTTGGCAGGGAGCCTGCTTCCTCCTCTCTCTCTGCCTGCCTCTCCTCCTACTTGTGATGTCTGTCTGTCAGATAAATAAATAAAATCTTAAAAAAAAAAAAAAAAAGAAAAGAAAAGAAAAAGAAAACACAGAATAGAAACGAAAATATGGAGGGGATCATGAGAACAAACCACTGCTGAGCTACGAGTTGTATCACTCCTGTGAATCACACTGAAAATCTCCCACTTCACCCCTATGCATTACATTTTCAATGGATCTGTCCATCCCTTGAAGCCCCTGACACCAGGCTCAGTGAACAAATTTGAGGAACCAGAACATCTGCTCTTTGACAAACTAATGACCAGCTGATCCTTCCTTGCTTATAAATGACTGTATTTCTAAGCCAAAACCCTAATATAAGCCCCCCAAGCATTTATATCCACCATATAATCATCCTAATTCTGAAAGGCACTTATCTTCTATAACAGTCTTTCACTACTTTTCTCCAATCCCATCTACTGTGCACCCCAGAACTTGCATTCTGTGATTAACAAACTTTCTAAAGTCTCTCACCTCTTTAATGAAGTTTCCTTTAAACTGAAATTTTTGCTTACCATTTGAGGTAAACATTACTAATGTTCATCAACATGTCTTATTTTCTTCTCCTCCCTGAATGTTTATGTATGGGTATCCTCTTGAAGTTAGCTATAACCATGTAACTTTTATGTCCCAATGAAATGTGAGAGGAAGGGACATTATATTACTCTGGAGAATTTAAAAGCCAGTACATAACTCGCTATATTTTCTCCCTTTAGTGTAGTATTGTGGAAGTTTATTTTGCTGTGCAGGTGATATAATATGAAAAAATGCAGGAATACTGAGCTACCCCATGGAAGACAGAGGTCCTAAAGACTTACTCAACCTGATAGCGAATTTTCTGTGCTAAACTTCTATTATGTAAACCCTAAGACATAGATGCTGTGTGTTTCAGCAGCATAACTTAGCTTATCCTAACTAATACACTTCTGATTAAGAACATCTCCTATTGAGCTCTCTCATGAGCAGTGTGTTCATTTATGCATTCATATATGCCTCAGAATCTAGATCCCAAATCTATCATCTCCTCTTTCCTCTTTATAGACCATTATTCATTTGAGAATCACGCCATTTGATGATACAACCCCTGGAAGTTCATGTCTTACACGGCCTGTATTACATGGCTTATAAGTATTACATGCTTTTAGAGTTCATATGTCTCACCAATTCACCAACCTATCCAACTGGTTATTTCACAGTCCCACTTCAGTGATCTCAATACCACTTCAGCCCCACATTCTATAAGTGTACATGGATATTTTTAATACCTGGATAGTGACTCCTCTAAAATAATGGATTCACTCATCTCACTTTCTAAACATATCCTCTTATCCTCCAAGTTCATTCATTTAAGCATTTCCTATGATATCAATTCTTCAACCTCGTAAGGAGCCCTAGGATACTGACCCTTCTACTTTATCTCTTTTTATCATTTGACTATTGACCCTATGGGTTTTTTCTTTTTCTTTTTCTTTTTTTAAGATTTTATTTATTTATTGGACAGACAGAGATCACAAGTAGGCAGAGAGGCAGGTAGAGAGAGAGGAGGAAGCAGGCTCCCTGCTGAGCAGAGAGCCCGATGCAGGGCTCAATCCCAGGATCCTGGGATGATGACCTGAGCTGAAGGCAGAGGCTTTAACCCACTGAGCCACCCAGGCACCCCCCCTATGGGTTTTTTTCCTTAAGTAATTCTAATCTTTATGATTTTGCACATATTCTCAGAGTCCTTTCTTCATTTTCCTTTCCTTCTCTACACCCCCCCAAATAAAACACCTTACTTTGAACTAACAAAAATGTCTGTTTCCTCTGTACCCACACCTCACAAAATAACTATAACTAGATAGACTGTTTCAACTATAAAATGCTCATGAACATCAGATGGATTCTTCTATACTCCCTGGAAATACTATTAGCTCTTTTGAACTCACTCTCTCATTCTTCACAAAAGTTCACCATTCTCCTGAAATCTCATTTTGACTTATTCTTGCTTTTTATCACAGAAATGATAAGAAGGGAATGCCATTATATTCCCAACCAAAAAGCCTACAAAGTATAGCATTAATAACCAGTCATCCTTTTCTTTGTCATTCACTCCATTGCTTTTCTCCATTCCTCTCTACATCTCCAAATTCTTCCTTTTCTAACTCCTCATTAGCATTTAACTATGATCACAATTTCTTTCTATTTTATAATTATCTAACGACTAAAATTATCTCTTATAATTCCACCTAAAATACTTTCATCCACGTCTTGAATGCTGCTAAATGCAACAAACTTATCATTTAACAGTACTTCCATACAGGTGGCTACTTTCCATCCTGGCTTCAATTACTCCAAACACTTTCTTGCTTTTCCCTTAGTATTTCTGCCTGTGTAATCTCAGCCCAACTCACAGAATCTTCTTCTACTTCCAGTTCTTTAATTGTCAGTATACATTTACATTTCATTCTAAGTGCACAATCTCTTAATATATACACTCTTTCTGGGTAATCATATTATACACTCATAATCTCTACTTTCTATATAAATTATATTAATGGTTAACAAATACTTACCTAGAGAACAGACCTCACTTCTTTTTTTTTTTTTTAAGATTTTATCCATTTATTTTGACAGAGAGAGATCACAAGTAGGCAGAGAGGCAGGAAGAGAGAGGAAGGGAAGCAGACTCCCTGCTGAGCAGAGAGCCCAATGTGGGGCCCGATCCCAGGACCCGAGCTGAAGGCAGAGGCCTCAACCCACTGAGCCACCCAGGTGTCCCAGACCTCACTTCTAAGGTCCCTCTAACTTCTTTTTTTTTTTTTTAAGATTTATTTATTTATTTATTTATTTATTTGTTAGAGAGAGAGAGCAAGCACAGGCAGACAGAGTGGCAGGCAGAGGCAGAGGGAGAAGCAGGCTCCCCGCCAAGCAAGGAGCCCAATGTGGGACTCGATCCCAGGACGCCGGGATCATGACCTGAGCTGAAGGCAGCTGCTTAACCAACTGAGCCACCCATGCGTCCCAAGGTCCCTCTAACTTCTTACTACACATCTCCATGTAGGTGTCTCATAGGAATGTCATATACAATCTAAATAGACTAAACTTTTGCAACAAACCAAAATGATCCAAGAAACAAGAAATAGAGCACATAAGGCATAAGGAATTTCCAGACTGATGGTTAAGGAAGCGCTTAGGATGCATCTGTGTAAGAAACATAGAGGTCAGCCTTCCCAACTGAAATGGGAAGACAGAGGCAGGAGGAGATACCTCCAAGATGAAAATGAAACTGGTAAAATATTAACTGTGTTTAAAGAACTTTAGAAGAGTTCTCTATAAATAAAGTGGAGATTAATTATCAAAGGATACATAGGAAATGAGACAAATTCCAACATTAGTCAGTCAATAACTCCAGGAAAAGGAAAAAATTAACAAGAAACATAACCATAGAACACTTTTTGAGTCATCTGTGAAAAACAGTTATATTATAAAAATGTACATATTGAATATTTATATAATCAAATATTATAACATAACTATATTGAAAAAATATAAATAGGAGGCTAATAAATAACATGTAAAACTGAATAATCAAGAAATATCAATAAAGGGGCTCCTGGGAGGCACAGTCAGTTAAGCGTCTGACTCTTGGTTTAGGCTCAGGTCATGATCTCAGGGTCATGATCTCATGGGTCATAAAATCAAGCCCCACATTGGGCACTGTGCTCAGCAGAGAGTCAGCTTGAAGATTCCCCCCCTGACCCTCCCTTCTCTCATGAATAAATACATCTTTTAGAGAATAGAAATATCAATACAAATAGAGGGCATTTATTGGAATAATTCAATCAATAAACAATGTGAACACAGTTATGCAAGGTAGTAGAAACCAGGCCTGCAGAGAATATGGCAGATGACTATTATTAAATATTAGCCTACTGGTTTTACTTGTTAAATGATGTACATGTACTATTTTGATAAAAGTTTTCAAATAGTAATAAAATTTTTAAAATAATGTCTTACTTGTATCTAGATGCAGTTAGCGTGAGGTACAAATCATTGCTTAGGTAGGAAAAAATAAGAGTAAAGAAGTTGATGAATAGCTATAACACATTAGTGAATGTAAAGTGAGAGAATATTTGGTTGGTTGGTTAGTTGGATAGTTTGGAAAGCTAGGAAACAACCTTTATTTACAGTAGGTAATCTGAAACCATTATAGAAAGACTTCAGTAAAATATATGAAAAGTAGCTAAAAGGACATTTAGAGTAAATGTCAATAATGTAATGAAACCCCTATGATGGTAACTGAAACTTATTTTCTGACTATTTAGAAGTGTTGGGATGGACGATAGATAAACTATCACTGCAATATAAAGTGCAGAATGACCAGTTACATTTTAATTTCAGATAAGAAACAGACTTTTATATCTGGGTGCCTCAAACACTGCATAAACTTTTCTAGCTAATCAGACAAGAAAAAGATATAAGAAGCATCTATATTGGTAAAGAAATTATACTGTCACTATTTTCAGATGACATGATACTATGCATAGGAAGCCCTAAAGATTCTACAAAAAAACTACTAGAAGTGATAAACAAATTCAGGAAAATGGCAGAATATTTTGTGGCAGGATAAAATTAATACCCAGAAATCATTAGTATTTCTATACATTAACAAAGTTGTCACAGAAAGAGAAATTTTAAAAACACCATTTACAATTACACCAAAAAGAATAAAACATCTAGGAATAAACTTAACCAAAGAGGCTCAAGACCTATACTCTGGAACTAGAAAACACTGATGAAAGAAATTGAAGATGACACAGACAAATGGAAAGATATTCCATGCTTAGAGGTTGGAAGAATTAATATTGTCAAAATACCCACATTACCAAATGCAATCTATAGATTCAATGCAATCACTATCAAAATGCCCTTTTCACAAAACTAGAACAAATAATACTAAAATTTGTATGGAACCACAAAAGACCCCAAAGCAAGTCTGAGAAAAAAGAAAAAAGAGGTATTGCAATTCCAGATTTCAAGATATACTACAAAGTTGTAGTAATCAAAACAGTATGGTACTAGCACAAAAACAGACACACAGATCAATGGATTAGGGTAGGGACCCCAGAAATAAACTCACATATGCATGGTGAGTTAATCTATGACAAAGGAGGCAATAATATACAATGGGGAAAAGATAGTTTTTTACTAAATGGTCCTGTGAAAACTGGACAACTACCTGTAAAAGAATAAAATTGAAGTGCTTTTTGACATCATACACAAAAATGAATTTAAAATGCAGGCACCTGGGTGGCTTAGTAAGTTAAGCGTCTGTCTCCTGCTCAGGTCATGATCCAAGGGTCCCGGGATCGAGCCCCACATAGCAGGGAGGTGCTCAGTGGGGACCCAGCTTCTCCCTCTCCCCGTGCCACTCTCCCTGCTTATGCTCTCTCTCTAAATAAATAAAATATTTTAAATAAATAAATTTAAAATGGATTAAAGACCTAAACATGAGATATGAATCCACAAAAATTCTAGAAGAGAACACAGACAGCAATCTCTGACATCAGCCATAGCAACCTTTTTTTAGATATATCTCCTAAGGCAAGGAAACAAAAGCAAAAATAAACTATTAGGACTACAGCAAAATAAAAAGCTTTTGCACAGCAAAGGAAAACATCGACAAAACAAAAAGACAACCTACTGACTGGGAGAAGATATTTGCAAATGATATATCCAATAAGGAGTTAATTACCAAAACACATAATACATACAACTCAAAAACAAAAACAAAAAATAATCTGATTAAAAAGTGGGCAGAGGACCTGAATAGACATTTTTCCAAAGAAGATATACAGATGGACAATAGACATATAAATAGATGCTCAACATCACTCATCATCAGGGAAATATGAATCAAAACTATAATGAGGTATCACCTCACACCTGTTAGAATGGCTAAAATCAAGAAGACAAGAAATAACAAGTGCTGGCTAGAATGTAGAGAAAAAAGAAACATCACACACTGTTGGTGGCAATGTAAGTCAGTATAGCCACTGTGGAAAACAGTATGGAGATTTCTGGAAAAAAAAATAGAAATACCATATGATCTACTATTGGGTATTTATCCAGGGTAAACAAAAACACTAACTTGAAAAGATGTATATGTCCCTGTGTTTACTAAAGCATTATTTATAATAGCCAAGCTATGGAAGCAACCTAAGTGTCCATCAAAAAACGAATATATAAGGAAAATGTGGCATATATACACAAAGGAATATTATACAGCCATAAGAAAGGATGGTATCTTGCCATTTCAGACAACATGGATTGGACCTAAAGGGTCTTATGCTAAGTAAAATAAGTCAGACTGGGAGAGCCAAATAACACATGATTCTACTCATAAATGGAATCTAAAAAAAAAAAATCTATACATGGGGTGCCTGGCTGGCTTTAATTGGTAGAGCACATGACTCTTGATCTCAGGGTTAAAAGTTCAAGCCCTTCATCTGTTGATACCATATATATACGATGGAATACTATGCAGCCATCAAAAGAAATGAAATCTTACCATTTGCGACGACATGGATGGAACTAGAGCGTATTATGCTTAGCGAAATAAGTCAACTGGAGAAAGACAACTACCACATGATCTCCCTGATATGAGGAAGTGGAGATGCAACGGGGGTGGGAGTTAAGGTGGTAGGAAAAGTAAAAATGAAAGAAGATGGGATCGGGAGGGAGAAAAACCAAAAGAGACTCTTAATGTCATAAAACAAACTGAGGGGGGTGGGGGGAAGAGGGGTTGGGTGAGGGTGGTGGGGTTACATCATATGTTTAAATAAAGCTTAAATAAAGTTAAAAAAAATGTAAAAAAAAAAAAAAGTTCAAGCCCTACCTTGGATATAGAGATTACTTTAAAACAATTAAAATAAAAATTTTTTTAAATGAATAAACAAATGAAAAGTAGAATGAAAGGTATAAATACAGGGAATGGATGGTTGCCAGAGGGAAGGGAAGAGCAGGATGGGCAAAACAGGTGAAGGGGAAAGGGAGATACAGGCTTCCAGTTATGGAATGAATACGTCATAGGAATAAAAAACACAGCATAATGAATGCAGTCAACGATATTGTAATAACAATGTAATGGGACAGATGGCAGCTATAGTTGCAGTGAGCATAGCATAACATATGAACTTGTCAAATCACTAAGTGTCACACCTGATAGTAATATAACACTGTATGTTAACTATACTCAAAAATGAATAATCTTAAAATACCCAAAAAAAGTATTTGTTGTTTTTCTACAATTAAAATTTAACTGAGAATCCTATATTTTTATTTGCTAAACGTAGCAACCCAGGTATAAACCAATTGTTAAAGACCTGAAAAATAAATACAAATACAAATATTGTAGTCAAAAGTAAGAAATTATAATAAAGTTTTTTAAATTCATTTAAGAATCTAAAAATGAAGAGCAGGGAAACATTTTAAAGGAATGTCCCTGACAGAAAAAGTCCCCCTTATTCTTGGTGAACACCAAAAAGTGTTTGTTTTTATATAGTGAAGTTGGTTTCCCAATGAACATCATCATGACACCATCCTCCTGCCCCATATTCAAAGGAATCAACCCTCCCACTCAGAAACACATCTGAGTTTCTAGCAAAGAGCATTTTAAAACAGGGAGTAATTCACGAGTTCCAAGCAAATTAAAGTCTAAAGCAGGCTGGCAATCTATGGTCCACTGGCCTGTTTTTGTAAATAAGCTTTTATTAGAACCATTGCGTATTCATTATACACTGCTTATGGCTGTTTCTACACTACAAGACTTGAGTAGTTGCAACAACCTAAAAAAATTTTCTACTTGATCCCTTATAATAAGATAAAAAGTTTCCCAGCTGTTACTCTAAAGGCTACCTTAACCAGCAGAACACAGCAGAACCAGGAAACAAGAAGCTCTAAACAGGCCTAAAACTAACTTCCTTTCAATAGCCAAAATTTCAGTGGAAGTTCCCATCCTATTAAGAAGACATCAGAGGGGCGCCTGGGTGGCTCAGTGGGTTAAGCTTCTGCCTTCGGCTCACGTCATGATCCCAGGGTCCTGGGATCGAGCCCTGCATCGAGCCCTGCATCTCTGCTCGGCAGGGAGCCTGCTTCCTCCTCTCTCTCTGCCTGCCTCTCTGCCTACTTGTGATCTCCGTCTGTCAAATAAATAAATAAAATTTTTTAAAAAAAAGACATCAGAGTTAGAATGAGTTAAATGGTGGTTATTAAAAACAGTTGCAGATTGAAGACAGTTTATCTCTGGTCATCTTTCTTCAAGTGATATTTTCTCTTATTTTTAGTATCTACTACTTTAATTATTTGATTTTATTCAAATGTAATCTACTAGATCATATACATTTTTTTTTCAACTCTTCAATTGCTCTTTCTTGGCAAAGAACCTGCTCTTCAGTTCATAGTCAAGACACTTTTACTTGGCAGCAATGGCTGACTCAAAAATATAGGTAGTTTGGTCTTGGAATGAAAATGACAGGTAACATTTAGAGAAATTAACTTTATATAAAGTCAACATATTTCAGTAATAGCAAGAGTTATGTCAGAATTATATTTCATATTTTCAACTTTAACTATTTAGTCAAATTGAGTTTTTATGAAAGCATAACCTTGGTACTAAAAATTATAATGCTGTGGGGCATCTGGGTGACTCAGTCTTTAAGTGCCTGCCTTCAGCTCAAGTCATGATCCCAGAGTTCTCGGATCCAGCCTCCTGTCTAGAGCTCAGTTCAGCAGGGAGTCTGCTTCTCCCTCTGCCCCTCCCCCACTCATGCTCACGCCCTATCACTCTCAAATAAATAAAATCGTTTTTAAAAATTATAAATAAAGCTGTTTATAGGATGAAATTTTCTCATTTGCTGAAAAAAAAGTCTTTAAAAAGAATTAAAGTAGTCTGTCCACTGAAATGTCACAGGGAAAAAATATGTTTTCTATTAAGTTGCACAGATGTAGATAGATGCATCTTTAAAAATTCCTGTACAACAAAAAATAGGTTTCATTTCCTCCGCACATTTACTATGAACTTACTCCCTCATTAAAATATGAAATACAACAAAGGAGAGAACCTGTTAGGTTTTAATGAACTTCTTTAAGTTAAATAGTGTAATCACTTAGAATAATTTTATGGAAGCAAAAGATTGTTTTTGAAAGAAAAATGGCTTTGCCTTTTCTCCTTATAAGATAAACATAATTATCAAAAGTCACATCAATATTAAAAGTTAAGTGTTTTACATAAGTGTTTTTTTAAATGCCACCCTTGTTACTTGTTTGAAAAGCTTTCTTGAGATATAATTAACAAACACATAATTTGCCCATTTAAGGTGTACAATTCAATATTTTTTTACCATAGTATTCACAGGCTTATGCAACCATCATCACAATCTAATTTTAGATCATTTTGTCTTCTCAAAAAAACAAAAAACAAAACAAACAAAAAAGCCCATACCCTTATTGCCTCCGCCCCACTCCTCCCCCAGCCTTAGGCAACCACTTACCTATTTCCAACCTCTACAGAGTTGCCTATTGTGGACATTTTATATAAATAGGATCATACAAATGAGGTCTTTTGTGATTGTCTTTTTTCACTTAGCAGGTTTTCAAGTTTTATGTATTTTGTGGCATGTATCAGTACCTCATTTCTTTTTAACACTGCATACTATTCCATTGTATGGTTATACACATTTTATTTCTCCATTCATCAGTGAAGGCACAGCTTATTTCTACTTTTTGGCTACTATGAGTAATTTTGTTCTGAACTTTCATTTGCAAGTTTTTTTGTGTAGATATGTACTTTCATTTATCTTTGGTAGATACTTAAAAGTAGATCTGCTGGGTTATATGGGAACTCTGTCCTTAATTTGAGGAAATGCCAAAATGTTCTCCAAAAAGTTATACCATTTTCACATTCCCACCAGCAACATAAAAGAGTTCCAGTTTCTCCACATTCTCATTAATATTTGCAACTGTCTGACTTTTTTTGATTATATCCATCTGTTGAACATGATGATATATTATCTCATTAGAGTTTTAATTTGCAGTTCTCTAATGACTAATACGTTGAGCATCATTTCCAGTGCTTACTGGCCATGAATCCTCTTTGAAGAAATGACTGTTCAGATCCTATGTTCTTTTTCTAAATTGATTTATTAGGTATCTTATTGAATTATAATATAGATAGATGATACATTAAATACAAGTGCCTTATCAGAGATATGACTTGCAAAAATCTTTTCTCATTCTGTAGATTGCCTTTTCACTTTCTTGTAATATTGTTTTCAGCACAAAAGTTTTAAATTTTGATAGAGCCAATTTATCTGTTTTTTCTTCTGTAGCTTACACTCTTGGTATTCTACTTAAGAAAACATTGTCCAAATCAAGATCATGAAGATTTTTTCTTCTAAGAGTTTTATAGCTTTACTTCTTACATTTAGGTTTATAATCCATTTTGTGTTATTTTCGTATACAGTATGAGGTAGGGATCTAACTTCATTCTTCTACTTGCAGATATTCAGTTTCCCAGCACTCTTCACTGAAATATTATTCTCTTATTGACTGAGTTGTCTTTGTACCCCTGTCAAAAATCAAGTGATTTTAAGTGTGAGTTTCTTTCTGGACTCTTAATTCCATCCCATTGATCTATATGTCTATCCATATACCAGTACCACACTATCTTGATTACTATAGGTTTGTGGTAAGTTTTAAAATCAACTGTGAATACTCCCATACTCCTTTTCAAAATTGTTTTGACCATTGAGGTTCTCTCACATTTTCATAAGGATATTAGGATCAGGTAGGAGTAGAGCTTTTTCCCTCTGAGACGTGGTAGAAGAGGAGAGATCAAATTCTCTCCATGCCCCAACATGGTAGGTACTGTGAGGGATGAGAAATGGCAACCTGTCTCTCCAGAAATGAAACTTTGACCCTAGATGGGGAGTTGGAGGGAGAAGGAGCCAGTCTTCTTGGGTATATATGCCTGGAATACAGCTTCCCTAGCACAGAAGAGGGTTACTGATAGGGGCAGTGTAAGGAAGCAAATCATGACTCTAATGTCACTACTCTTTCTGTTCTTACAGAGATTTAGTAGATTTTTCTTGAATTACTTTTTTTCCATTCTCTGAATTCTTTAGAACAGTTTTAAAATCTTAATTTTTTTTTCATTCTCATGAGTAAATTGTTCAAGGAGAGAGTCTACTAAGCTCCAAACTCTGCTACTCTAACTTTTTTTGTGTTTGTTTAAATTCAATTAGCCAACATACTGAACATCATTAGTTTTGATATAATGTTCAATGATTCATTAGTTGCATATAACACCTAGTGCTCATCACATCACATGCCCTCCTTAATGCCCATCACCCAGATACCCTTCCCCCACCCACTTCTTTTCCCTCAACCCTGTTTGTTTCCAGGAGTCAAGAGTCTCTCATGGTTGGTCTCCCTCTCTGATTTCTTCCCATTCAGTTTTCCATCCCTTCCCCTGTTGTCCTCTGCACTATTACTTATATTCCACATATGAGTGAAACCATATGTTGGTGGGAATGCAAGCTGGTGCAGCCACTTTGGAAAACAATGGAACAATGGAAAGGTTCCTCAAGAAGTTAAAAATAGAGCTATCCTACAACTCAGAAATACACTATTGAGTATTTACCCCAAAGATACAGATGTAATAAAAAGAAGGGACAGGTGTACCCCAATGTTCATAACAGCAATGCCTATAATAGCCAAACTGTGGAAGGAGCCAAGATGTCCTCCAACAGATGAATGAATTTTAAAAAAATGTATTTCATATATATAATGGAATATTTCTCAGCCATCAGAAAGAATGAATACCTACCATTGACTTCAACATGAATAAAACTGGAGAGTATTATGCTAAGTGAAATAAACTATCAGACAAATTCTGCCATTTTAAAAGTCCCTGCCCCCTTTGCATAAACTTTTAAAAATCTACCTTTTTATAACACTGCTTTGAGCTGAGGAATAGCAGATATTATTTCCATTTTTCAAATAAGGCAAAACAGGCTAAATGTAGAAATGGAAATTGTACACTGAGAAAAAGAACATGTCTCACAACATATTGGTTTCATCAGTTCAAGCTGCCTCTGTGGTAGAGAAAGTCTAAAGAAAAGTTCAATGAATTTAATTTAGATGGCAAAATACATGTGATTCTGTGATCCTGTGTTTTTATTTTGCCATGAAAATGTTGAAGAACTTTGCAAAGATAGCCAGAACTAGCCAGATAGCAATTTTTGTCAAATATTAATAAGGTGTAACACTTTACAGGTTTAGAAAGACTCCTGCTTAATAGAAAACATGTCAGAAACAGATAAATCAGTGGTAATCGAATAAATTGAAAATGTAGGCAAGTTTTCTAATCTTTTTTTCTGTTGGTTACATGTTACACAACTTGAAGAAAGCCCTGACGGAAAATTACAGATGCATATAGACAGCTAAACTCAAAGGGCAGCCTACTACTTGGAGAAAAATTACAGGGTCAATCCAAGACAAAATTGTGATGTAGGCAACTTTTTCTTCCTTAATGCCCTTTTTCCTCTGCTCTGATAATAATTCCATTTTCTCTAGCTCCAAGTGTTTCATGAGTTTGTATTCTTCTCTAATTATCTCAAAACTTGCATCATGGCCATTTGATCTTAACATGTCACCCATTTAAGTCATTTGCATCCTTACTTAAGCTTGAATTAAAGACTGTAGTTTCATCTGGGTAATTCTGGACATCCTCAAGGGAGTAAGAGAGAGATTTTGGAAGGCACTAAAGCTGTCTTCCTTTACAGCTGAAACCACTCACATGTGGGTGGTTTCCACTCTACTTACGCATAAGGATTGCTCTACAAGAAAGACACCATTTCTGCTTGTATAACAGAATCATTCCCCTGAATTTACAGCTTCAATCCCTCTATCAGTCATTGCGACAGCACGTCACAGCAATACAAGAAGAGAGATTGAAGACAAAGACAACTGGTCTGCCTACCAGTCAGATGTGATTGCAGCTCTGTACATCAATGTTTAGAGTACAAGACAGTGTGTATCATCTTTATCACAATGTAAGATCAGATAAACTATTTGCTATTCTTCATTATCTGGGGAAAGCCCAGAAGAGAACACATAGCGCCAGTCATATTATATGTCACCTTTCTTTCACTGAAAAGTAAAACTGGAAGACAGAAATAAAAATTGACCAATTCAGTATTGGTATTTTGCACTTCGTTCTGCAACTAAACATGGTTCTATTTTAGTTCTTTGAATATGAAATTATCTAAGAATATGGGAGAAAGGACACTTACTTGCCTATAAATTTTTTTTTCCATCTCTGATCAAGTTCAGTATCAGATAGGAAATATTGAAATGCATTAGGAAGTTGTCTTCACTTAGCATTTTATTATTCTCTTTCTGAAAGATTCGACCCAAACAGGATCCTATTTGAAACCTACCTGGCCTAATTATGTAAGAATCCCACAAAGAAGAATATAAAGCTAATGGAGGCTAGAAATGGAGTCCATAATGTCCTTTGAGTTGATCCTATTACCCATCTACCCAGAAGTCTACCATAACCATGTTACAAACAGAAGTGTTATAAGAAAGCCTGGAGGTCTTTTACCACTTAATCATTTTATCTTCAAATTTCTAATGATGTAATTTCAACGTCAATGCAGGATAATTAGTTGACCATACATTACACACCTCTCTGGCTTTTAAAGGTCATGATATTGAATGAAGAATGTGATTTTTAAATGTTTTAATAATTTTAAGTGAATTAAAGTTATAGTCTCGATTTATAGCTGGTAATTACTACCACATTCCGTGTATTTGCTCAAGCTCAAAACCTAGGCTCAAAACCCACATCTAAGCCATCAGTAAGTCCTGAAAGTTCTACCTTTAAAGATATCCTAAATCCAGCATGTCTCCCTGCACAGCCACCTGCACAACCAGGCTATTCCAGGAGCCTCCTATTGCTTCTTCTTGCTTCTGCTTTTGTTCTACTATAGGCAATTTTCTACACAGTAGCCAAAGTAAACATTTTAAAATAAAAATCAGGTAATTGGGGTGCCTGGGTGGCTCAGTGGGTTAAGCCTCTGTCTTCAGCTTTGGTCATGATCCCAGGGTCCTGGCATCCACCCCTCATCAGGCTGTCTGCTCAGCAGGGAGCCTGCTTCGCCCTCCCCTCCCCCTCTGCCTGCCTCTCTGCCTACTTGTGATCTCTCTCCATGTCAAATAAGTAAATAAAATCTTTTTTTAAAAAATCAGATAATTTCACACCATTGCTCAAAACCTGCCAATGTCCTCCCTGTTTTTGACTTATACAGAGGAAAATTCAAACTCCTATTCACGGCCTAAAGGCCTATATACTCCAACCTCTACCACTTCTATTCAAACCGCACTAGCTTCTTGCATTAACAAAATGGGATTTGTATTTTACAGGCTAAATACCACAGTGATTTTGTGTGAGGTCTTAGGCATTATAGAATTCTTCTGTATGATATTCCCTTTGAAAAACAACATCAAGTAACACCTCTTCAGGAATGAGTAGTGCATAAAAGAGTGATAAGTCATCTTATTAGGTGATAGAAATATTAATGAGAGTCTCCTACACAAAAACAAAATCACCAAATAGAAAAAATATTACAAAATAACATTGAATGAATTCTTCATACCCATCAGTATCCAATTGGATCATAGAAGTTGTTTTTCAGAACCATCATTAACTTATATCTCTCTGATCAGGGGCGCCTGGGTGGCTCAGTGGGTTAAAGCCTCTGCCTTCGGCTCAGGTCATGATCTCAGGGTCCTGGGATGGAGGCCCGCATCGGGCTCTCTGCTCGGCAGGGAGCCTGCTTCCCCGCCCCCTCTCTCTGCCTGCCTCTCTGCCTACTTGTGATCTATGTCTGTCAAATAAATAAGTAAAATCTTTAAAAAAAAAAAACTTATATCTGATCAGTTGGCTACCATAACCTAATTTAAACAAAAAAGGTTTATTTTTCTAGAAAAGCCATACAAATCTGACAATCATATGGTTAAACCTTTGCTTAATAAGCAATAAAATGTTGAACAGAAAATATTTGCTGTGGGACGCCTGGGTGGCTCAGTTGGTTAAGCGGCTGCCTTCAGCTCAGGTCATGATCCCAGCGCCCTGGGATCGAGTCCCACATCGGGCTACTTGCTCAGCTGTGAGCCTGCTTCTCCCTCTGCCTCTGCCTGCCACTCTGTCTGCCTGTGCTTGCTTGCTCTCTCTCCCTCTCTGTCAAATAAATAAATAAAATCTTTAAAAAGAAAATATTTGCTGTATTTACAGATGACATGGTATTATATAGAGAAAACCCTAAAGATGTCACCAAAATATTGTTGGAACTAATGAAAGAATTCAGTAAAGTTGTAAAACACAAAAGCAATTGCAGAAATCTGTTGCATTTCTCTACACTAACAATCCAGAAAGAGAAATTAAGAAAACAATCAAACAGATTTGTAATTGTATGAAAAAGAATTAAAATACCTAGGAATAAATTTAACCAAGGAGGTGAAATTCCTCTATACTCTGAAAACTATAAGGCATTGATGAAAAAGATTTAAAAAAGACACACCAAAAAATGGAAAGATATTTCATGCTTGGGGCACCTGGGTGGCTCAGTGGGTTAAAGCCTCTGCCTTCAGCTCAGGTCATGATCCCAGGGTTCTGGAATCAAGCCCCAAATCAGGCTCTCTGCTACACGGGGAGCCTGCTTCCTCCTCTCTCTCTCTGCTTGCCTCTCTGCCTACTTGTGATCTCTGTCTGTCAAATAAATAAATAAAATCTTAAAAAAAAAAAAAAGATACTTCATGCTCATGGATTGAAAGAATACTGTTAAAATATCCACAACTACCCAAAGCAACCTACTACCTAATGCAATCCCTATCAAAATTCCAATGGCATTTTTCACATAAATAGAACAAATAATCCTAAAACTTGCATGGACACAAAAAAGACCCCAAATAGCCAATGCAATCTTGAGAAAGAAGAATAAAACTGAAGCATCACACTCCCTGATTTCAGACAACATTACAAAGCTATCCTAACTTGAAACAATATGGTATTTGGCTTAAAAACAGACACATTGATCAATGGAACAAATAGAGAGCCCAGAAATAAAACCATACGTGTATAGTCAATTAATTTATGACAAAGGAGGCAAGAATATACACTGGGGAACGAGGAACGAACAGTCTCTACAATAAATAATATTGGGACAGTTGGACAGCCACATGTAAGAGAATTAAATTGGGCTTAATGAAATTAACTCAATGAAATTGAGTTAAAAAATTAACTCAAAATGAATTAAAGACTTGAATGTAAGATGTGAAACCATAAAACTCCTAGAATAAAACAGGCAGTAAACTCCTTAACATTAGCCTTGACAGTGAGTTTTTGGAACTGACACCAAAAGTGAAAATAAATAAGTGGGACTAGGTCAAACTAAAAAAAAAAAAATCGTCACAGCAAAGGAAACAATTAACAAAATGAGAAGTCAACCTACTGAATAAGAGAAAATATTTGCAAATCATATATCTGAGAAGGGGTGAGTGTCCAAAATATATAAAGAACTTCTACAACTCAATAGCAAAAAAAAACCCAAATAATCCCATTTAAAAAATGGGCAGAGAATTTTCCTGAACAGACATTTTTCCTAAAAAGATATACAGATGATCAACAGCTTTCTCAAAAAAAACTGAAAACAGAACTACCATATGATCCAGCAATCCCAATTCTGAGTGATTATCTGAAGGAAATGAAAACACTACCTTGAAAAGATACATGCACCCTTATGTGCACTGCTGCATTATTTACAGTAGCCAAGACATGGAAACAACCTAAGTGTCCACTGCCGGGTAAAAAAAGAAAATGTGATATACATGCAATAGGATATTATTCAGCCACAGAGAAGGATGGAATCCTGCCATTTGTGACATGAATGCACAATGTGGGCATTATGCTAAGTGAAATAAGTCAGAGAAAGCACATACCATATGATCTCACTTATATGTGGAACCTAAAACAAAAACAAAGACAAACAAGCAAAACAAAACAAAACAAACAAACAAACAAAAAAAACCACTAAGCTGATAGATTCAGAGAATTTGGAAGTTGCTAAGAGAATAGATCTTAAAAGTTCTCATCACAAGAAAAAAATTCTGTAACCATGTATGGTGATAAATATTAACTAGACTTATTTGTGGTAATCATTTTGTATTATATACAAATATTGAATCATTATGGCTTCTGTTTGTTTGTTTGTTTTTAGATTTTTATTTATTTATTTGACAGACAGAGATCACAAGCAGGCAGAGAGGCAGAGAGAGAGGAAGGGAAGCAGGCTCCCCGCTGAGCAGAAAGCCCGATGCGGGGCTCGATCCCAGGACCCCGAGATCATGACCAGAGCTGAAGGCAGAGGCTTCACCCACTGAGCCACCCAGGCGCCCCATGTTTGTTTTTGAAGCGGAGAAAATTTTATTATCATAAGGGACACCTCATGAGAATTATCAGAAGGAAGTCTAATCAGAGGGGAGCATTCCCAAATCTGCCTCCCTGAAGGTGGAAAGAACAAGTTTTTATACTCACAAAGCTTGAGATTGCATACAAATTGGTGAAAAGGGCAGGGAACTATGACTATTCATGAGTTCACAAGGGAAGATGGAGAATGCACACTGAGCAAAGATATACATGGGACACCTGGGCGGCTCAGGTGGTTAAGCCACTGCCTTTGGCTCAGGTCATGATCCCAGGGCCCTGGGATTAAGTCCCGCATCGGGGCTCCTTGCTCCACGGGGAGCCTGCTTCTCTCTCCTCTCTCTGCCTGCCTCTCTGCCTACTTGTGTGTGCTCTCTCTCACTCTCTCTCTCTCTCTCTCTCTCTGACAAATAAATAAATAAAATCTTTTTTTTTTAAAAAAGATATATGTAACATACACCCATGTCCACTTTGGGTTGGAGACTTAACATCAGAACGAAGCAAAATTCAGGTTATCTTATGACAAGGAGAAGGGGCTATGGGCATAAACTAGATGGGGTCTTGGGCTCCCATCTTGGGTAAGAGGAATGCAGGGCCTTGCTTGTTTATACGCTGGAACAGGTCATTTGACCTTGGGTACAGGCTTTTGCAGAGACCCCTAGTGTGTTTGTTAGCAGTATCAAGGAGGTGACTGTGGCCTTGCCTGGAAAACCAGTGGCACACTCCCTATATGGTGTGAGTGAGTGCTGGGTGGGTATTCCATCTTCCATTTGAGGGAAGTGCCACAAAAAATTTCTCCAGGATCCCCACCAGAATCTCATACTGAAGACGAGAAAATGCACTTCACTTCCAGCAGGGGAAGGGACAAGTAACTATTTGGAAATAGACCCAAGGCAATCTGTTCTTCTTAATGAGGCCTGCCCATAAGAGAAACTATTTTTACCAAACTCTCAAAAGATTATGTTGCATAACTGAAACTAACATAATGTTGTATATCAATTATACCTCAATTTTTAAAAAAAATTATTTTATTTTTTTTATTTTTTAAAAATTTTTCTTTTAAATTTTTCTTTAAATTTTTTTCTTTTAAAAAGAAAAAATACTAATACTAGTATTAAAATCCCTTAAAAAAGAAAATGTGAAGATTCATCTTACTCTTATGTCAGAGAAAGAAATTAGGCCTTATAAATATATTTTTATCACATATCATCAATTGGGGTAGATACTCCGAAGTACAATAGGATTTCCATATACAGGGAAAAGGTTCCCTTATGAGTATTAAATAGAAGTTGCTTAAAGTCTACTTCATATTACTTCAGACACAATGTTTAGCACATGGTCTACTCCTTACGTATGCACAGTTTTTAATCTGTGGACTTTACTACCATAACAGTATACCCACTCTGTGCATATTTATAAAATGTTACCTAATGATTATAGTTCTATTCCCCACTCTGACTCATGTTTTAAGAGTAAAATGGTTACTTTACAACTCAAAAGTTAAACTTAAAAAAAAAAAAAACCTAAATACATAATATTTCTTAGGGAGAAGAACAATAATCCTCGAGCTGATAGGAATTGGGGAGATTTAGTGATACTCAGTCCAGCCTAAAATAAAGTTGCTGTCCTGTCCTTTCCTACGGCTTAGGTCTCCGACAGCAAACATAATTAAAGCTATAGAGAGAGAAATCACCGGTTGTTCTGAATCAGTGAAATGTGACAACCAAGAAAATAATGCTGAAGCTTGCTTTTTTTATTTATTTATTTATTTATTAGAGAGAGAGCTCAGGCAGACAGAGTGGTAGAGAGAGGCAGAGGGAGAAGCAGGCTGCCCGCCAAGCAAGGAGCCCGACGTGGGACTCGATCCCAGGACGCTGGGATCATGACCTGAGCCGAAGGCAGCCGCTCAACCAACTGAGCCACCCGGGCGTCCCTGAAGCTTTTTTTTTAAAATCCCAAGTACTGATTCCACCCACAGTCCCCTCTTCTTCTGTGTCATCCTTAACAGCAGATATAAATACAGAACAAACATGAATCAATAGAAAAGACTGGCGAGAGAGAGAACAATTTAGGGAATTTTTTGATGTATCGTGGCTCACACACACGCAGTCATCCAGCAAACGTGGCATTCTCCTCAGCTCCGATCTGCTGGCACCTGCTCCCTCTTTTGGTCGGCCCCACGATTCCTCTGCCTCACTTCCCTGCCATAAACTCAATGTCAGCTCAGGTACCAGAAATGGTAGGGTTAACACTTCAACGTTGGTTTCCTACTAAAGTCACAGAAATCTTTTGTCAGTTGCTGACTCCTTGGCCCGGCTAGTAAAAAGTAGATACAAGAAGGAAGACTGGCACAATGAAAAGAGGCTATTTTAAATTTCCGTCATCATGATTAAATATGATTTTCTCCCAAATGCCTTACAGGCTCATTTTGAACCAAGTCTTCTCCTGCGGGCATGTTGCTGAATCACTGGCATTACCTGCCTGTGCGCCAGGGATATGCCATCTTTAGAAGAGTTAAAAAGAGTTATCGCCACGAATTCAGACCGTGCTGTATTCCACTTACATATAAATGTATATCTGAAAGCACTATGAAGAGTGCGGTTTTCCTGAAACTGGCTTTAGCAGTGTCTTAGAAGCTACACGGAAGCCATCAGCATGACTCCGCCACTGGCTCTTAAACTCAGAAGTGGGCAATCGGATAGCACTTATTTTAGAAATCCTGGCGTGTCCACTGAGTTTGCTCACAACTGTACATCCCTTACAAGTCTCATGCTGCCGAGCTCAACTATTAGGAAAAGCCCTGACTATAGTTAATCCACCACATCATGCCACCTGGTCACCCTTTGCACGAATCATTCCTCACATACTACAGAAAGCCTAAGTACTCCATGATATTGCCATTACACTTAAGATAATAACTGAAATCATGTCAATTATTCTTAGGTTCATTTCTTAATAATACACAAGGTTCCAGACCTCTTCCCCTATTAGCAGATGACATCAATCCCAAATTCCAAGAATGATTTATTTTATGCCCTTTGATTTATTTTGTTATACGTGTGTCTGTGGTGGATAAAAGAAGGGAGGATTGGATTTCTGGACTTGGGCCTCTCACTTCCTTACCATGTAACCCCACATAAGTCACCTTAGTTTCATTTCTTCATCTGTAAGATGGAAATAACAATACACGTCCTGCCTATCACACAGCATACAAAATCATGCTAGATAAATGTAAGGGTTTTGTACTGTGTTAACATGCGAATAAACTTATGTTGATAAAATATGCATTTTTACTGAAAACATACATATTAGTAAAAGGAATGTTTTGTCAAGAAAGCTGGCTCGCAACCAAAGGCTCGGGCTGCAAATTGCCAATTCCAAGTGGTTTGGCAGAAGATCCAGACAGAAATCACATACCTCCCTATGATGATTACTTTTATGTGTCAGTCTGTCTGGGCCCTGGTGCCTAGATATCTGGTCAAACATTTTTTCTGGATGTTTCTGTGGAGGTTTTTTTGGGGTGAGGTTAGTATTTTTATCAGTGGACTTGGAGTAAATCAGATTGCCCTGCACAGTGTGGGTGGGCCTCATCCAATCAAATGAAGTACTGAATAGAACAAAGACTGATCTCAGAACCCGAAGGAACTCTGCCAGCAGAGGTGCTGCAGGCTTCAGCTGCGATGTTCTTCCTGGGTGTCCTGCCTGTTAGACCCTACCCTGGGTGTTCTTCCCTGGGCGACCTCCGTGTTAGACCCTATCCTGCAGATTTTGGACCTGCTATCCTCTATTACCATGTGAACCAATTCCTTAAAATAAAGTCCTCCCTCTCTCTCTCAGTCTCTCTGTACACACAGACACCCTCAGTTCTGTTTTGTTTCTCTGGAGAATCCTGACTAGGAGACCCTCTAAAATCTATGTGGAATGATTGACTATTCCTGGGCAAAGGAATATAAGAAAAGTGAAGTGTGTCACTTCTACAGCGAGGTATTTAATTACCTTGTGTGCTTTCTCCACTTTCTCTTCTCCTCCTGTGGCGTATTTGGAAGCCACATGTGGGGATGGCTACATGTGGTACACGAGATGGATGAGGCCTGAAGATTCCAGCAAGGAAGGTCTGTATTGGATTTTGTGTGCATGAGAAAAACATTGTGTTAGGCAACTGAGATTTAGGGATTATCTGCTACAGCAGCTGGAACTACTTACTCTGATTGATTCAGGTATATTTTATTGTGTATAAACCTAACAAAAAAGGAAAAAATTCTGCCTTTTTTTTTTTTTGAGTGCAAAAGGGAAAAGCCGCTCCTGACACCTGGAAACTATCCTGAACACTTTCTCACAGAACACCAACGTCAGAGAAAGCACTCTCTCACCATGTTATCAAGACAGAAACAAGACTGGAGCAAATACGTCACAGGAATCAAAGGCACAGCATAGAGAATATAGTTAATGGTACTAGCATAGTGTTGTTCAGTGACAGATGGTGGCTACACTTGCGGTGAGCATAGCATAAGCTACAGAGACGCTGAATCACTATGTTGTAGACCTAAAACTAAAGTAACATTGTGTCAGCTATACTCAAATTAAAAAAAAAAAAAAAAAAGACAGAAATAAGACCACTCAATAATCATGTCTGAACACAGAGAAAAATATAAACATTGTCCAAACAAGAAAAACAATTCAACATCCCCTTGAGTAATATGAATGAATGCTACCTAGTTTTGCTTCCCTCTAGCCCCCCTCCCTCTAAGTAAGATACACTAAATACCCAATCAGAATTAGCCCTGCTTCCTGACAGCACCCAAGACAGAACAAAGCCTCAGAACAAAAATTTAAGATTCCTGAGATTTTCCCCCAAATCACCTAAGCATCATTGAAATCTTATTTTAAAAATCCTGTCCAACACTCTTACTGAGATGCCCTGTGATTTCCCATGACCAGTTGTGTGGTCTCCCTCAATGGCTCATTACAATAAGTATGAATCCAAATTGTCTAGCTACAGGTGTGTTCTTCATGGTCTTTAGCAGGAGAGCACCAATCTGGGCAATAATTGTACCCTCAAGAAATACAGGAATTGAACAAAATTATTTCTAAGACCGTTTATTTGATTCGAACTGCCTGTGGTCACGCTGATTTTCAGAGTGAGTAGATAAAAACAACTTGAGACTATAATCAGCGACAATGTTACATTTGGGTTAAATTGTGTTTTTTTTTTAAACTTGTTTCTTTCTGACTTTTTAGCGCGGATCATGTCCAGATACTTATCAAATGCTTGTTACTTTATATTTGATCTTCATTTATTGAAAAGTCTTCAATGGAATGCATAGAGAATTAATATTTCTATTTTGACAAACCAATTTTTAACTTTATTTTTCTTTAATAAGACTTAGAGAATATTACTCTCCAAAAACTCTAAATTGTCAAACTTGGAATTAAAACTATGGGATAAAGTTAAAAGGACTTGAAAGATAATGAATTTGGGCTCCAGGTTAAGTATGTGTTAACATTTATTTCAAAACCATCATTCCTGAGATTTTTGAGTTTTTGTAGGCAAATTTATTTTCCACATCAGGAAACTGTGTGTGTGTGTGTGTGTGTGTGTGTGTGTGCGTGCGCGCGCACGCGTGTGTGTGTGTGTGTGTAACAAAGTGTTTCACTCCTCTTCTAAAAAAACTGAAACTCTTAAAGTCTATATACTCAAACTCTGATCTGAATAGAAACTACCAGAGAAACTTTTTAATAACTGGCTTCAGAACAACTGGAAAGCCTTTTGGCCAAGGCAAAATTAGATCTGTACCTCACGCCATGCACTAAGATGAACTTCAAAAAGATCATACATTTAAAGTAAAAAAATAATAAAAATAATAATTAAAATTTTATGGGGCACTTGGTTGGCTCAGTTGGTAGAGTGTGCAACTCTTGATCTCAGGATCATGAGTTTGAGCCTCATGTTGGGTTTACAGATTACTTAAAAATAAAATCTTTTTTTAAAATAATTAAAATTTTGTATGAATTAGAAGAAGATATAAATGAATGCCTTTTCAACCTAAGATCAGGGAAATCTTCCTAACTATCTCAATACCCAATAACAACTCAAGAAATTGAATTTGAATAATTAACTAATAATTTAAAAGTATCCTGCGGGGGTGGCTCAGTCGGTTAAGTGTCTGCCTTTGGGTCAGATCATATTCCCAGGGTCCTGGGATCAAGCTCCACATTAGACTCCCTGCTCAGCGGGGTGTCTGCTTCTCCCTCTGCCCCTCATCCTTGCTTATGCTCTCTCTCTCTCTTAATAAATAAATAAATTTTTTAAAAAATAAAAATAAGGGGCACTTGGGTGGCTCAGTCATTAGGTGTCTGGCTTCGGCTTGGGTCATGATTCTGGGGTCCTGGGATTGAGCCCCACATTGGGCTCCCTGCTCAGCAGGAAGCCTGCTTCTCCCTCTCCCACTCCCCCTGCTTGTATTCCCTCTTTCACTGCCTCTCTCCCTCTCTCTCTCCCTGTGTCAAATAAATAAACAAAATCTTTTAAACAAATAGATAAGTAATTAAATAAATAAAAATTAAAAATAAAAGTATCTGTAGACCACAGTACAGTGTTTCTTAAAATGTACATAAAAACTTGGAGAAATTATTTATAACTGATGAGGGGGTAGGATGGAAGTCCAGCATAAATGATTTAATAAGAGCTCCCAGAACCTCAGATAAAAAGACCAACAATCCAGTAGAAGAATGATAAAAGAGTATGGATAGGTAGTTCACAGAACAAGAACACAGAAATAACCCTTAAAGAAAAAAATGGCCAACCTCACTTAATAAGAGAAATTCTAAGTACCTCTATAGTGAGGAAACATTGCTCACCTATCCGATTGGCAAAATCTAAAAGTTTGACAATAAATCTGTCAGGGAAAATGTTAGGAATAGGAATGTTTATCAATTTCAAATGGAAATGCAAACTGCAACAGCCATTAAGATAACAGCTCGGCAATAATATGGAAAAATATAGAATTAATAAGTGGTTATAGCAAGGTTTCAGGACAGAAAGTTAAAAAGTCAATCAATCAACTATGAGCAAGTTGAATTTGATATTACAAACACGTTACCATTTATATTACATTAGCACCTCCAAAAACCGAAATACTTGGGTATAAAACTAACAAAATATGTGCAAGATCTATATGAGAAAAACTGCAAAGCTCTGATGAGTGAAATCAAAGAAAAACTAAATAAATGGAGACTATATTCCATGTTCATGAATAGAAAGACTCAAATATTGTCAAAATGTCAGTTCTTCCCAACTTGATATACAGATTTAGTACAATCCTAATCAATATCCCAGTTATCTTGCAGATATCAACAAACTGATTCTAAAGTTTAAGTGCAGAGGCAAAAGATTCAAAACAGCCAACACAATATTAAATATAAAGAATAAGGTCTAAGGATTGACACTATGTGACTTCAGGATACTATAAAACTATGTGGTATTTGTGAAAGAACAGACAAATAGATCAATGAAACAGAATAAAGAGCTGAGAAATAGACCCACATAAATATAGTAAAGTGATCTTTGACAGAAGAGCAAAAGCAATACAATGAAGAAAAAAATGTCTTTTAAATAAATGGTGCTGAAATAAATGAACATCCAAACCAAAAATAATTAAATTTTAAAAAATGGGTAAATGAAGCTACACACAGACTTTGCACCCTTACAGTAAAAAATTAACTCAAAAAGGATCACGGAGCTAAATGTAAACTGCAAACCTATAAAATTCCTAAAAGACCACATAGGAGAAAATCTAGATGACCTTGGGTTTGGAAATCATTTTTTTTCTTTTATTCTTATTTGCATTTATTCTATGCAGAATATACACCTGGGCCATAAGTTTTTGTTTCTTCAGTTTCTTCTGAGATATCTTTTTTTTTTTCTGTGCAACCTCCTCTTCTGGTTTAGGAACAATCTGCTCTTTTTCAGTAAGGATCATCTCAGTGTGGCAGGGAGAGCTCATGTACAGGTTAATCCAACCCTAAGCCCTAAATTCTATTCCACATCTTGGGGGTTTTATTCCCCCGGATGGGCTCAATGACTAGAAAATCAACATCTAAGCCCTTAAGTTCAGCATTACTCTCTGCATTTTTAAGCACGTACAGCAAAAATTCAGCACTCTTCTTGGGCTACTGACCTTGTGTCCAGCCCTACCGTTTGGCTGGGCACACCTACCAACCCCACCATTATAGTGACAGAATGGCACATACTGCTTCTGCAAAGTGACATCTTTCAGATACTGGGGGGCTTTTCAGATATACATACCCTTGATGGCCTGGGCAGTTTCATGTATGTTCTTAAAGTAAACACACACATTTGAACCTCTTGAGTTGCATGATTTCATAGAGTTTTCTGGGTCAAGCAAATAGCCAACCATTTTCAGCCCACGTAGGGGTGGAAATTACTTTTTTTTTTTTTAATATTTTATTTATTTAAGAGAGAGAGAGTGAGAACAGGCAGACAGTGTGGCAGGCAGAGGGAGAAGCAGGCTCCCCGCCAAGCAAGGAGCCCGATGTGGGACTCGATCCCAGGACGCTGGGATCATGGCCTGAGCCGAAGGCAGCCGCTTAACCAACTGAGCCACCCAGGCGTTCCTGGAAATTACTTTTTAAATACAACAGCAAAGCCATGATCCATGAAAGAAAGAAATGGTAAGCAAGAGTTCACTAAAATTAAAGCTTTCTGCCTGCAAAATATACTATCAAGAGAATGACAGGACAAGCTACAGATGGAGAAAAATATTTGCAAAAAGTACATAATAAAGACTGTTACCCAAAATATACAAAGAACATTTAAAACTCAATATGAAACAAACAACCCAATTAAAAAGTGGGCCAAAAACTTTAACTGGCACCTCACCAAGTAAGATACACAGATGGCAAATGAGCACATGAAAATGAGCTTCATATTATATGTCATCAGGGAAATGCAAACCAAAACAATGAGATACCACTACACACTTATCAGAATGACCAAAATCCAAAACTGGCAACACCAAATGTTGACAAGGATGAGGAGCAACAGAAACTCTCATTCTTTGCTGGTGGGAATGCAAAGTGGTACTACCACTTTGGAAGACACTTTGGCAGTTTCTTACAAAAGTTAATACCCTTACCATACTATTCAGCAATCTCACTCCTTAGTATTTATTCAAAGGAGTTGAAAACTTAAGTTTACACAAAAAATTTACGTTTGAAAAAAAGTTTGTAACAGCTTTATTTATCATTGCCAAAACTCTGAAGTAATCAAGACGTTCTTCAGTAGGTAAACAGATAAACTGTGATACATCCAGACAGTGAATTACTGTTCAGCACTAAAAAAATGATCTGTTAAGCCAGGAAAAAACATGGAAGAAACTTAAATGTATATTACTGGGTAAAAGAAGCCGATCTAGGTCACCTGGGTGGCTCAGTGGGTTAAAGCCTCTGCCTTTGGCTCAGGTCATGATCCCAGGATCCTGGGATCGAGCCCCGCATCGGGCTCTCTGCTCAGTGGGGAGCCTGCTTCCTCCTCTCTCTCTCTCTCTGCCTGCCTCTCTGCCTACTTGTGATCTCCGTCTGTCAAATAAATAAATAAAATCTTTTTTAAAAAAAAAGAAAGAAGCCAATCTAAAAAGGCTATATACTATATGATTCCAATCATATATGACATATCACATATGACATTCTGGAAAAGGCAAAACTATGGAGACAATGAAAAGATCAGTGCTTGCCAGGGATTTGGGGGGCACGGGATGAAGACGGAGCATACAAGATTATTAGGGGAGGGAAAATGCTCTGTGTTCTATAATGATGGATACAGGTCATTATACATTGGGCCAAACCCAAAGAATGCACAATGCCATTTAGACTGTACCCTAATATAAACTAGGGACTTTCGGTCACACAATGATGTGTCGATGTAGGTTCATCACTGGCAACAAATGTGCCACTCTGGTGGGGGATTTTGATAATAGGGGAGGTTGTAGATGTGTGGGGGCAGGGAGTATTTGGGAAATCTCTGTACCTTCTTTTTTCTTTGCAAGATCGTTAGTTAGTTAGTTATTAGTTAGTTAGCTATTTTAGAGAAAGAGGGTGTGTGGGAGTGGGGGGTGTGGGCAGAGGGAGAGAGAGAATCTCAATCTCAAGCAGACTCCCTACACGGGACTCAATCTCACAACCCTCAATCTCAAAACCCTGAGATCATGACCTGAGCTGAAATCAAGAATCCCACACTTATCCAAGTGAGCCAGGCATGTGCCCTTGGACCTTCTGCTCAATACTGTTGTGAACATAAAACTATACTAAATATTAAAGTCTGTTAAAATAGTTACCAAAATATGTGATTTTGCCCTTTGATGTTTCCATCTCTAAGAATTTATCCCAAATATTATTTATAATATTTCAATATTATATTGAATATTCAATATTTCAATATTATTGAAATTATTTATAAACATTGTTTATTGTGAACTTATATGTAAAATCAATTACTAGAAACAACCAGAATATCATCAACAATTTCACTCAAGTAGCAGGATACAAAATCAACATACAGAAATCAATTATTCTTTTACACTAATGATAAATTAGCATGTGAAAATAAATAAAACCATCCCATTCAGAGTAACATCAAAAAATAAATAAACTACTTAGGAATAAACTGAATACCAGGAAGGAAAGATATCTACAATAAAAACTACAGAATTTAGCTGGAAAGATGGAAAGACGCCCTGTGTGCTTGGATCAGAATAATTAATATTGTTAAGATGGCCATACTGCCCGAAGCCTTCTACACATTCAACACAAACCCAATCAAAATGCCAATAACATTCTTCATAGAATTAGAAGAAAGAACACTAAAATTTGCGTGGAACCGCAAAGGGCCCAGAAGAGGCAAAATAATCTTGAAAAAAAAGAACAAAGCCAGAGGTACTATGCTTCTGGATTTCAAACTGTGCTACAAAGCCATGCTAATAAAGACAGCACTGGCACAAAAACAGCCATGCCAACCAGTGGAAAAGAGTAGAAAGTCCTGGATCAAATTCCAGTATATACAATCAACTAATATTTGCCAAGGAAGCCAAAACAGCCAAGAAGGAAAAGACTGTCTCTCCAATAATTAGTGCTGGGCAAAGTAGAGAAACACATGCAACCAATGAAACTGGGTCCCTACCTCACATCACTCACAGAAATTGACTCACAATGGAGCTCCACCTGTAGCAGAGAGCGGACCCCAAACAGCCCTGGGCAGCCCCACCACCTGCGCGCCGAGTTACCAGCACCCCCCACCCGAGGAGCCCGGCCAGGCGGGCGCGGAGGCACCATCGCCGCTGCCCTAAGCACAGAGGCTGAGACGCAGCAGCCACCCACCGCCCCTGCCCTCAGCGCTGCCCACACCAAGCCCCGCACCATGGGCAGCGGCCCCGCAGCCTCGCGTGGGGGACACCTGCCAGCAGGGATAAGAAGATCATCACAAGGGGAGGCTTTGGGACCAGTCAACGGTTCACTCTAAGAAGCGTAAATGGTTTCATCAACAGGAACCACACGAAGGAGAAGCATTTGTACACCAGCCCAGGAAGCACCTTCACAGCCTAGAAGATGGAGAAACTCAAGTGCGCTCTTGTTCAAGGAGGAAAAGGTCGCGGAGGCAGCAAGCGGGACAAGCCCCGTGGAGCTCCAGCGCAAGGAGGGAAGTAGGCAGCGGACTCTAACCATTTCAGCAGGCACTGTCCCCGTGGCGGGGGTCCTCCGCGGAATTACCCGGAGAATTACCGAATACTGAGATGGGAAAAGCAGAAGGGATTGAGAGTGCCTGCCCCCCTGGTCTACAGGCCAGGCCCGACAGCGCAGGCCTTACCACAGGCGGGGGTTCCCACCGTAGGACTTGCAGAGACCCTGGGCGTGGACCACAGTCTTCCAACCCTCCTGTGCAGGGAGAAGTGATGGGAGCTGCTGACCCCCCGCGGGCAGGAGCCCAAGACAGACCAGTGCATAGACCAGACCATATGTATGGGCCTTATAGACCACGATTCCGCAGGACGCCTCCTCACCAAGAACAGCCTGGAGAGATGGCAATGAAGATCAGGAAAATCAAGATGAGACCCAAAGTCAACAGCCACTTCACCGTGGTTACCGCTGCAATTCGGTTACCGAGGCAGATACCCAGAAAACCCTAAACCAAAAGATGGCAAAGAGAAGCCGCGGATCCACCAGCTGAGAACTCCTCCGCTCCCAAGGCAGACCAGGGCGGGGCTGAGTAAATGCCCCCTGACCATCTCCCCCACCTGATCGGTTTAGTCATCCAACAAGAAACGAATATAAAATTCCAGCAATAAGAAATGAACAAAATATTGGAGCTGAAGACCTCAAGGGCTTGCTTTTTTTCCATTGACCGAAGGGTGGAACTATCTGAATTATCTATGCAGCATGGAGTTTTTATTATTTTTTTTTTTACTTTATTTAAGCTTTATTTAAACATATGATGTAACCCCACCACCCTCACCCAACCCCTCTTCCCCCCACCCCCCTCAGTTTGTTTTATGACATTAAGAGTCTCTTTTGGTTTTTCTCCCTCCCGATCCCATCTTGTTTCATTTTTTCTTTTCCTACCACCTTAACTCCCACCCCCGTTGCATCTCCACTTCCTCATATCAGGGAGATCATGTGGTAGTTGTCTTTCTCCAGTATTATGCTTAGCGAAATAAGTCAACTGGAGAGTTTTTATTATTTTTACATAAAGACATCTCTTTTTGGTAATGAAAAACGTGTTTTTTAAAAAGCCTCATTTTTCTCAATACATTTGTAAAGATTTTTAAATTGTTTCATATCTGGTCAAGTTGAGATTTTTAAGAACCTCATTTTTAATTTGCAATAAAAGAATGCAGTTTGATATTAAAAAAAAAAAAGGTCAACGAATGGCAAGCACCTGTTAGTAAAGGTCTTAAATAATTGTCATAAAAGATAACTCAAAATAGATCAAAGACTTAAACATAGACCTGATACCATAAAACTTGCAGGAGAAAATGTAGGGAAAAAGCTCTTTGATACCGGTCCTGGCAATTATTTTTTAGACATGAAGCCAGAAGGACAAACAACAGAAGCAAACAAATGGGGCCACATCAAACTCAAAAACTTTGGCACAATTAACAATTAACAAAATTAAAAGACAACTTATAGAATGGGAGTAAGTTTTTGCAAACCATATATTGAATAAGGGGTTAATATTCAAAATATATAAAGAACTTGGTCAACTTAATAACAAAATATATTCAGATTAAAAATGGGCAGAATAACTAAATAGAGATTTTTCCAAAGAGGGCATCCAAATGGCCAGACACACGGAAAGATGCTCACAACTAATCATCAGGGAAATACAAATCAGAACCATAATGAAATGTGGTTAGAATGTTAGCCTCACACCTGTTAGGATGACTATCATCAAGAAGATATTACAGGAGCTGGTGAGGATGTAGTGAAAAGGGTCCCCTAATACACAGTTGGCAGGAATGTAAATTGGTCTAATAACTGTGGGAAACAATACTGAGATTCCTCAAAAAATTTAAAATAGATCTCACATACAGTAGAGCAATTTCACTCCTGTGTGTGTGTGTGTGTGTGTGTGTGTGTGTGTGTGTGT
>RCUC01127765.1:0-52657 GCA_003697995.1 Taxidea taxus jeffersonii
GAAGAATATGTTGAGATGATTTTATTTCTCTTACCTGGAAATGCACTGATTGAAGGCAGTGGCTATAAATAAACCTGACATAGATATTCATTTGGAGAGAAGGTGCACACTGAAGTACATTTCAGTCAGTACTGTGCAGACAGTCTCAAGACTGAGTGAGCAATAAAAATGATCCAGATGATTCAGTTCTTCAGAATGATTTTCTGGAAGCTAATATATATATATATTGAATATATATATATATTCAATGATGTAAAGCAATGAGCTTTCACAGTGATTTATTTTGCATTTTTGATTGGCGATAAATACAAGTCAGTGCTCAATTGCAACTACTTCATAAGGCCATGGGGTTTAAACATACTAGTTTCTTGATTATTTTGTTATTTTTATTGTAATTTGTTTTATTTCACTTGTTTCTGCTATGTGTTTTTAGTAGGTATGATTCTGTGAAAGCTAATGGGAGAAACCATACATTTTATGTATTTGATTGTGCTTAGAAAAGATCTTGAATAACATGGTTTAAAGAGTGCTTATATGTTTGATTAATTAAAATAATTTTCCTCCTGTGATTATCATATTGTTTAATTATCCATTTGTTATGGAAGGTGCTTTTGAATATGATAAAACAGCAAACTCAGCATGATCCTTAAAGTTCCACTCAGCCTCTGAATTTGCTTGCCAGATGAAATTAAATGAGGTTATTTATATCTATGCTGCTTCTGGGAAGTGCACTAAACTGAATCCAGATACCTGGATTTTAATTCCACTTTTGCCTAAACAGAATGTTGATAAACTTCCCTTCCCCCAGGCCCTAGGCCTTGTCTCTGAAATTAAGGAATTGGACTAAACTATGTTTGGGTTTCTTTGTAGTCCCAGACTTAATTAGAATTATAAAGTTCTCCAGTCTGCAAGATTTCCTAACCTGACTTCTTCACAAATATTGGTAGATTCATCATTGTTTTGGTTGACTGGTCAAATAAGGAAGTCAAATATTGCCAAATATCCCAATAGTTAATATATATATTTTTTTAACATTAGGTGCTATTTTAAAATTTGGGTGAAGAGCATGGCCTTACATCTAGGATTGGCTTTCGTGTTTGCAGATATAGAAAAACTTTTAAAGTTGTGAGAGAAACAGGGAATAATATTTATCACAAATGTTGACTTGCGGTGACTTAACTACGTGTAGATTCTCAGTAAGGATCATTATTTAATTAGGTTGTATTCCTCAAAATTTTTTCCGCAAAGCATAGAGAGTTCTTAAATTAAAGAAAGGCATTGGTATAATGTCTAAAGCTATATTCTGATAAAAAAATAGTATTCATGCGACTTTCCTTTTGATCAGTGTAACCCATTTTTTTCTCCCTATACATTTGGGATAATCTGGTTTGTTTCTTAAATAAAAAATAAAATTAGTGAAAAAATAAATTTCAAGGTATTTTTGATTTTCAATTGAGACAAAATTATGATACAGTGGAGAAACTTTGCTTTAGCAAACAAAACCCTTGGGACAGAGTGTTGACATTTCTGTCTACCTGAAATATGGGATATGTCATTTATCTCCTATCTGATTCTCCATTTCTTCATCTGTAAAACAGAAAAAGTTATATCTACCACCCATGGTTATTTTGAGGTTAAGAAATTCTGTTTGTGATAATATAAGCAGTATTTTATACAAACATATATAGATCTTTTATACAAATATAACATAAACAGAAATTACACAAATATAAAATGATGCTTTTAAGATTTTCTTTAACATTTTAATGGTCCTGTGGACTTGACCTCAACTTGAAGCTTGGCTTTGTAAGAAAATGAGCACTGCCTTTACTCTTTGGATCATTGCTGAGTGAAATTTGAACTTATAGGCCAAATTATGAAATAAATTGTCTTATGAAAAATTATTCCAATCAGGATTTTTAAAACATTGTGTTCTGTTATGTTCCCAATGCTCACTTTCAGTGTTTTATTTGAGCTTAATTAGCCCTTGTCCCATGTCTTTCCAGGGTAATTCCAAACCTCCTCAGGCCTCCTCATAAACCCACACATCCTTCACTCTTGGCAGCTGATTTCATCCTCTTTTTTAGTAGGAAATGAATATATCTCTTCTGACATTTTTCAACCTCCCATCATCTAAAGATCTCCACAGTTCTCCTTATTCTCCTTCATTCCCAGAAGGTGAAATGTTTCTTTTTTGTTCTAGGCTGACTTGTGCACCAGTATCCTAGATCCTAATGCTCATGGAGTCCTCTAGACTCATTCCATAGTTCTGTCCCTTCTGCAGTATCTCCAACTCCCTCTCTGCTCTTTTATTATAGTAGCCTGTAATTGATCCAATCTGAATAACTTAAAAAAATATTTTTTTCACTTGCCAAAAGTAACCCAAATATTCTCTCTCCATACCCCTTGTTTCCTTCAACTTTCTAATAATATTAGTCTTTACTTAGCTGCCTCACTTTCTCAGTTAACCTCTTCAAAGCTTTACATTCTGGCTTCTGTCCTCTTCATTGTCCTAAAACCAGTGACCAGGAGACAGAATCATCTCCAAATTGCCAAATCCAATAAAATCTTTCTGACCTCTCATCAGGTCTCTTGGCTGCAGTTTCTACTGTTGGTCTTTCCAGTTTCTTGGCTTTCCCCTTGGCTTCCAGGCACTATCATATTTCTGATTTACTCTTCTCTGTTTCTTGTCCTTGCCATCCTTTATCTGTCTTCTCCCCTCCCCAGCTATGCTTGCCAGAGTGATTCACTCAAAGTCAAGGTTTGACCGTGTCACACTTTTTAGTAATATTCTCTTTTGGCAACCTCCTCTAACACCATGCCAGCAGTGGGAGAGGGGACATTACCTTGACAACTGCAGGTGGAGGTGAATGTCCATGTTCCCCACTAGGGACCTACTGATACCGTTCTAGCCAGGAAGGGGGAGGTGTGCTGTATTCCTGCTTCCTACATGGGACTTCAGGGACACCAGTAGGGTTGGGGAGGCCTCACCCCTGTTGGAGCATGATGAAAATATCAGCAGAATGAGACCTCCGACACCACCCTGGCTTGGAGGGAAAAGGGCATCTTGTTACTCTTCATAAGATGGAAGCCCAAGATTTCTTCATGGCCTCCACTGCAGGACACATACTTGCTGTGGGTGGAAATGAAGTCCCTGCTCCTCATCTAGTCTTTTCTGATTCCAGCCAGAGAGGAAAAATATATCTCTTTACATTTGGGTGAGATTGGAAGTCTAGGGTCCTCTACTTAACCTTTTTTGACAGAGTGAGCATGAGACACTGTTTTGTTTTTTCTTCTTTCTTTCTGTATTATTTGGTTGGAGAAGGATGTTTGTCTAAAAGGTTTCTATCTTGCTAGGTTGCTCTCTGCCTAGTCCTTTGGCAAGCAGGCTTCTCTTGAGTTTTTTCTTTCTTTCTTTTTTTTTTAGATTTTATTTATTTATTTGACAGAGAGAGAGAGAGAGAGAGAGAGATCACAAGCAGGCAGAGAGGCAGGCAGAAAGAGGGGGAAGCAGAGAGCCTGATGCAGGGCTTGATCCCAGGACCCCGAGGTCATGACCTGGGCAGAAGGCAGAAGCCCAACCCACTGAGCCACCCAGGTGCCCCAAGGCTTTTTTTTTTTTTCTTTCTGTCTGCTTCTGTTGACTTCTGGTTTGCCAGCTTTTCTCGTACCCACTTTGATGCATCTGCAGCTCAAGAAAAATTAAGGAAACTACTCCCATCTCATTCCTGGGTCTTGTGATACCTCGCCAGCCAGCTTTCTTTTTTCTTCCTTTTGTTACTGAACCCAGAAGTCAGATCTGTGTGTCTGATGCACAGTAAGCCAATCTCTAAGTCACCAGGTTTAAAGCAGAAAAGGTTTATTCTCAAAAGAGCAGCCCAAGGAGAAGGCAGGGATTTGGTCGGAAATCTGCCTTATCTTTGTTGAGTCTAAGGACTATGGAGCTAGCAAGGTATGTGGGAGTTAGGGCAAGTACTAAATGGGCCTTGAAACTTATTTACAAGGAGAGGTTCAAAATTTTTGAGATTGTGTGCTGTTTTGGACACCAGGCCCTGGTGCCTTATATTCATGTCTGCAAAACAGGTGTTACCAAGTAGCCTCCTTCCCTGGTTCTTGCAGGTAGTATGGGAAAAAAATAACAAAGAAAAAGGTTGATAATTCTTGCACGGCTGTGGAGGAATGTGCCAATGTGCATCCTGTGAGGTTATAATGGAGGAAAAGCCTAGAGTGGGTTGACATGAATAAAGAAGAAGTGGGAGCCCAGACTTCACAAAATCTTCTATGTTTATTTCATATATAATATTCAGTCCCTATTCATTTGTGTATTGTAATTTATTTCTTTATAAAATTTTCCTGTGAGAGGCACTTGGGTGGCATAGTTAAGTGCGTTGGACTCTTGGTTTCAGCTCAGGTTGATGAGATCAAGCCTGGAGAGGGCTCTGTGCTCAGTGCAAAGTCTGCTTAATACTCACTCTCCCTCCGCCTCTTCCTTTCCTCTCCTGGCTCTGGAGGTGCTCTTTCTCTCTCTAACTCTTTCTCTCTAAAATAAATAAATAAATCTTTAAAAAAAAATAAAATTTTCTTGTAAATGCATGTTAGGCATTGTACATTCATATTTCATTAACTGGATATATATGAATGAGAATGACCAGGATAAACCCATCTGGATAATGGGTGCAATATCTTATTTCAAAGATGCTTTGAGACAGTTTCTGAAACTGAGATCGAAGTGATGTTTGGTCATTATTCTTAGTTTTTCTGTTTAAGTATACAATCTAGATTGAAGCTCTTTGTTTCCATAGCAGCTGAAGGGTAGAGGTAGTTTTTAGAAACCCTTGGAAATAGCTCTGTAGTATTGCCCACTTTTCTTATACCCTCATTTGTTTGAACACCTGATTTGATCTCTTTTTTTTGTCTGAATATGTAAGAAATGTGTTTTAATTGGAATTATATTCTGATATCAGTTTAGTTTATAAAGCTGTAAACAGTGAAAGATTTAATAAATTCAGAGATTGAAATATGATCCTTTTTCTCACAAAAATGGTTAATCTCAATAAAATAAGTGTGATATGGAAATAGATTTATTAAAAATAATGGTGTACTGGTTGATAACTGATTTGCCAAGTTGTTAGCAAATACCTATGCTGTATGACGTCTTCATTGTTTCAATATTTTATGTTTTGTTAGTGAACATGATTGCATCTTTTATTTGTTAAAAACTTGAAAAGGTATAGCCAAGCATCCTGTTGCTCAATCATTATTAACTGCTTTGGGAAATAAGTCATTTGTAGCATATCCTCCTTTGTCTCTTGCACACTACTTCTAAGTAGATTTTGCCGTAGAGAGGTAATGAACATTCAGGAACACCAGAGAATGACAAATTTTTAGGCTGTTTACTGTAGATACCCTTATAGTTTAGCTACAGTTTGGGATTAGATTAGGATTCTATTACATTTAACTATGTAATCACACATGCAGTTTAATGTATGTTGGTACCATTTGTCTGTAACACGTGCTGTTGGTATTTGAAGAGGTAGTAGATGTTTAGTGTATTGTTTTTTGAATAATCTGTGGTAGATTCAGTATATACCTAAGCTGCAAATAGCAGTGCATAGGAAGATCTGCTAGGTTTTATAGACCAATGATATCATGGGGATTCATGATTCTTGTTGGTCATGGTTACCATAGATTCTTCTTCATTGTTGTCATTGCTGTCAGCATTTATTGGGAGAGAGATTACTCCTTTGTCAGAAACTGTACTAGAGGTTTTGCATGCATTACCACAATTAATTCATCCACCAATACTATGTGATAGTCATTACCATCATCCTTGTTTTATAAATGGGAAAAATGAAAAATTAGGGAAGTCAATTTATCTCAAGTCACACAACAAATAAATTGTAAATCTGAACCCCAGGCTGTCTTGCCCAGCGATCACATGTAACCATTGCACGGTACTTCTCTTGTGAAAGAAACACAGTTTTAGTCAGGCTTTAAAGGAAGGGCCGATATTAATATGCAAAGTATGCCTAGGAGATCAGCATGGTTGTTGCCATTAACTTCTGAAATAGGTTCCTGAATGCAAGTATTGGATGAAATTACTTCACAATATTGTTAGATAAGTATAGTATATAAAAGGTTGGTGAATTTATAAGTGGGGAGATTTTCCTAAGTACAGAATTGAGTTAAAGATTATTCAGATAGCCTAAATTTTCTGCATGTCTTCTACTGACAGTGGTTTCTGAGGGAGTTTGGTGATGAGGTGGCAAGGAACAAGAGAACATTTTCCACTTTTTTTTTTCTTTTTGAATCCCAAAAAGTGATTGAAGGACTTTGTGTGATTTGCTGAGGCATTTTTCTTTCCATGTTTTTTAGAAAATTACTTACATTTGCTGAATTCTTCTAGGGAAGAGGGACAGCTATAGGTCCTCTTTTGGTGTCTTGAGGCGGTGTTGGTTTTGTTTAAAATTTGGAAGTGCAGGGGCGTCTGAGTGGCTCAGTGGGTTAAAGCGTCTGCCTTTGGCTCGGGTCATGGTCCCAGGGTCCTGGGATCAAGCCCCACATTGGGCTCTCTGCTCAGCAGGGAGCCTGCTTCCCCCGCCTCCTGCCCTCTGCCTGCCTCTCTGCCTACTTGTGATCTCTGTCTGTCAAATAAATAAAATCTTTAAAAAAAAAATTTGGAAGTGGGCAAATTTCACATGTGGTCAGAAACAGATAGCAACATGGCTTGATTAAAATGTTATCTATAGATTCTACGGTTTTAAGATTTAATAACTTTGAAACGGATTGTTTGGTATTATTACACTGTTATCAGAAATGGCACAATTGATGCCTATTTCCTTTAAAATATTAAAGATTAGATTTTCCTCTTCTAATAGAAAAGCAGAATGAATGTGTTTTCTCTAGAGTGTAGATAGTTTTAGCAGGTTTATAGAATTGTGTGTCAGAAAATGATGGGCCCTGGCTACAACTCAGAAGAAGGAGCTTCTGTGACAGAAACTCAGTAAAGAGGCTGAATGAGAAGAAATTTGTTAATTTGAGAATAGAGGGATGACTAAAGTAATAGCTTCTTTTATTGAACTTACTACACCCTGGCTCAGGTTCTTGCATTATATCCCAAAGGCAGGTAATGCTTCACCTATATATGGGGGAAGATAAAGAGGCAGATTAGAGAGTAGCATACTCAATTTGGTTTTTTTAAGCAGTAAGTCAGAGGTTATATAGATGTTCAATTATAATATAAAAGATTGTCAAAAAGCAACCATCAAACTTTGAAGCATTAAACAGTATTGAGTATTACTGGTTTAAGGGAATACCAAGAACATGGCTTGAATAAGTTTTAGAGGAGTTAAATACCTATAACTATAGAATTTATTGCTTCTTTTAAAATGATTTTCTCCATCAAATTTAAGGAATTTGATACACATGCGGGACTACACTCATTGTATAAAAGAACACTATAAAATGCAAACAGCAGATGAATGAATACATAATAGAATACAATTCTTATATGTTTTTAGGCTTGTAAATATTATTTAAGTGGGAAATATTATTTAAGTGGGAAATGAGTGTTAAGTTGAATTAGGTACCAATCATGTCTCCAGATAATCTAAGTTTTTCTTTCTGGGAGGGAAAAATAAAAACCAAAAACAACAACAACAACAACAAACCCAAAACTAGAAGCTGCCTTTTTATCCAATCAAGAGCTGGTGAAAGAGGAGGCCCTTAAGGAATTGTGTGAAGATGAAAGAACATTTGGTGTGCTGAGGCAGATGGCATTTTATTATATGATTTTGTTTTGGAATGGACTGGGGTGATAGATGGCTGTGCATTGAGCTAGTATTCTGAAATTGGTAAAAGATTGGAAATTATAACATATCCACATAAGGAAAATCTAGTAGAATAAAGCATTATGATAATTAAAGGCCACTTACTGGAATTAGATGGAAGTGTTAAGTGTTTAGAATAAGTTGTAGTAAGCCAAATGGTTTTCTTTGAGTAGAATAAGTAGAATATGGGTATATGTGTGTGTTAAACATATACTGGGCATAGGTAATCAATGAAAAACAGTGCAGACTTGGTTCACTGTTTTTTATTAACTGTGCTCTATATTGCCATCGGAGACTTACTTTAGGTTGGGGAGGTAACAAGAGTTTTAGGCAATTAAATAAGGGCACCTAGGTGGCTCAGTCTGTTAAACATCTGCCTTTGGCTCAGATCTGGGATTGAGCCCTACATTGGGCTCCCTGCTCCGCCGGGAAGCTTCCTTCTCCCTTGCCTCTGCCTCTCTCTCTGTCTCTCATGAATAAATAATAGAAAAAAAAAGAGTTATAGGCGATTAAATAATTCCCATAGCATCTGCAAAATGCAAACATAAAGTAAATAGATGATGCTTTAGGAGTGCTGGCTAGGGCACCTAAAGGAGTCTACGGAAGTCATTGTTGTCTTCAGTAGGAAGGGCCGTGCTAGTTGAGGTCTAACAAATAAGTAGTATTTGGCCAAGATTCGGGGAAGAAGGATCTAGAAGTACACAGGGCTACAGCAGACAACACCTCCAAAGCCTGAAAAATGAACATTTATTTGAATAAGCATCAGTTAAATGAGATATTGTGTTTATAATAAGAAATACATACTTGGTTTTCTTCTGTGTTCCTGTCAGAGCTCCTAAAACTTTTGGAATTTCCTGAGTACAGCCATTAAGGTCTTTTGTTATGTTAATGAAGTGACTTGTGCTCTCTTCGGCAGCACATATACTAAAAAAAAATGTTAATGAAGTGACTTTTCAAATTTACCTAAGGATGGGAGCTGGTTGTCAGGAGAACTAACCCTGTGACTAGATGGCTATAACTTTCTCTTCCACTCCCACTGACCTTCCAGAAGGGGAACGGGGACGTGGAATCAATTGCCAGTGGCCACTGATTTAAGCATGTAATGCAGTCTCCGTAAAAACCCTGAAGGACTAGGTCAACGAGCTTCCTGGTGGGTGAACTCATGGAAATTTGGGAGAGCGCTGAGCTCAGAGAGAGCATGGAAGCTCCTCAACCTTTCCCCATACTTTGCCCTATGCATCTCCTCTGTCTGGCCCTACCTGAGTTATATCCTTTGTAATAAACTGGTAATCTAACAACTATCACGTTTTTGTGAGTTCTGTGAGCTGCTCTAGCAAATTAATCGAACTCAAGGAGGCGATGAGAATTCTGCTGACAGCCAGTTTGTTAGAAGTGCAGGTAGCAACCTAGATTTGCAACTGGCATCTTCAGTCCAAGGAAGAGAGGATTGGAATCCCCAGTCTATAACTGGTCAGTCAGAAGTACAGGTAACAACCTGGGCCTGCAGTTGGTGTTTGAAGTATAGAGGGGACTGTTTTGTAGGATTAAACCCCTAACCTGTGGAATCTGATAGTATCTCTGGTTATAGTGTCAGAATTGCTTGTGCTGTGTGGGAGGGAACTCCTGCACCCACCCCACCCCACCCCCCAACTTTGGAATTAGGTCCAGAGATCCAAAAGATTAAGTATGTTTGGAAAACACAGTAAAAGAGAAAGCATCAAGAAAAGTGGGTGTAAAGAGAATGGTAGTGGCTTAATACACATATCCTGTAAACTACTGTGTTAAGTTTGGATTTATGCCAAAAGCAATAGTAAGTCATTTAAAGGTCTTAAAAGGAGCAGATATGACATCAGAGTTTCATTTAAAGCATAGCATGGCTGCAGTGTTGGAGAATGGAATCAACAGATATAAGACATAGACAGGTCATTGGATAGCTAAAGCAGCAATCCAGGAGAGAAGTTATGGTGACCTGAATTCAGATAATGAGAGATGTGAAGCGGACATAACTAATAGAAATTTAGCAAGTAAAAGATAAAGGTTCAGAATGGATAGAGGGTTTGAAAAATAAAGGGTGGTCAAGGCTGTTGTCTGGGTTGTTCCTTTGTAATAGTGGAATCAGTTGTGGACTGGTTTGAAGGTGGTATCAATTATTAAGCTAGAAATTAAAGGAGGTTAATGCTGAGTTTAAGTGAATATACATACATAAATGTGAAAATGCACGTGAAGGGTAGGGCTTGGAGTAAAATATGTGCTACCTGTAATGGTTTCATTAGCATATAGGTGATAACTGACTTTGGAAGTTAGAAGAGCTCACCTAGGGGGAGAGGATATGGAGTACAACAGGCAGGAGGTTTAGGATAAAACCTTGAGGAGTGTCTGCATGTAAGAAGAGACAAAAGAAAAGTAGTCTGCAAAGTTGACTGAAAGGAGTTTCCTAGAATAGGAAAGATCAAGTAAGTTCAGTGTCAGAATATTGGTATGATGAAGGATTTGGTTAATATTTTCAAGAGCTGTAGATAGGCCAATTAAAACAAAGATTAAACATTTCTTTTCTTAAAATTTAATTTAATTAATATATAGTGAAACTATTGAAATATGAAACTATTATTAGTTTCAGGGGTAGAATTTAGTGATTTGTCATGTGCATATAACAGCCAGTGCTCATAACATCACATGCCCTTCTTTTTTTTTTTTTTTTTTAAAGATTTTAGTTATTTGACAGAGATCACAAGTGGGCAGAGAGGCAGGCAGAGAGAGAAGAGGAAGCAGACTGCCCGCCAAGCAGAGAGCCCAACACGGGGCTCGATCCCAGGACCCTGAAATCATGACCCGAGCCAAAGGCAGAGGCTTTAACGCACTGAGCCACCCAGGTGCCCCCACATGCCCTTCTTAATGCCTGTCACCTAGTTACCCCATCTCCCATCCCTCTCCCCTCCAGCAGCCCTCAGCTTGTTCCCCATAGTTATGAGTCTCTTATGGTTTACTTCCCCCTCTGTTTTTATCTTATTTAATTTTTCCTTCCCTTCCCCTATGTTCATCTGTTTTGTTTCTTAAATTCCCCATATGAGTAAAATTATATGGTATTTGTCTTCACTGACTGGCCTATTTTGCTTAGCATTAATACACTCCAGTTCCATCGATGTCATTGCAAATCGCAAAATTGCATTTTTGATGGCTGAATAATATTCCACTGCACTACTTATTATATATACTTTTATATATTTTTTATTTTATATATTCATATATATATAAATTTTATTTTACATATTTTATATATATATAATTTTAATTTTCTTAAGTGTCTTTTGAAAGACAGAGGTATATACACACCACATCTTCCCTATCCATTCATCTGTCGATGGATATCTGGGCTCTTTCCATATTTTGGCTATTGTGGACATTGCTGGTATATACATTTCTTCTAATGGATTTGGCAAAAAAGGATGAATCAAGAGAGGTGATGGAGAAAATCTCAAATTTCTTCAATCTGAGGAGTGAATAGTAAGGCTATGAGAGAATGAGGTTGGAAAACTCTTTGAGGAACTTTGACTTCGTAGAGAAGAGCTAGGAGTAATTTGTCGAACTGTAAGTAATAAAAAATATTTAAATATTTTAACCTAAGAACAGCAATTTTGTACGGTTTAACGTATGTGGGGGAGAGAGGCATTTAAGGGAGTGGTTAACAGCATAGGTGCTGGAACTAGACTCCCCAGGTTCCAATTTTATTCTTATAATTAAAGCCCCATATTATTTTGGGTGAGTTACTTTCACCTCTATATGCCTCTTTTCCTCATGTGTAAGATACACTAATAGTTCTAGGCTAACAAGACAATGACAGCCAAGCATTATTGTTTCTTTTGCTCACTTTAAATTACAGTGTGATTCCTAGACTGCTCGCTCCATCATCTCTGTTTCCCATTCCCTTTGTTTCCACCTTGCTCCTTTTCTTAGCATTACATGGACCATCCTAATACAAAACTACATCTCATATCAAAAATTGTCAGTTTAATCCCTATTCTTTTTCCCAGACTGTCTTTGAATTTGAGTCTTTCCTTACCCCAAATCCATTGCATGCACCTGTTGTTTCCTTTGACTGTTCTTATTGACTTGTTGGCATATACAACTTCCTTGACCATTGCTCCTTTCCAGATATACTTTCCTCCTTGAATATGTAATTCTACCATCAATACGGGAATTTACCCCTTTCATTCTAATCAGTGAAGCTATGATGCACCATGAGCATGAGACAGGTGCCAAATCTACGGTACTCTTAGATCCTTAAAACTTGTACTATGCGCATTTTCCCACACTGAGTAACATTATAATGTGAAAAGATACATGAGTTTGTTTCAGGACCAGAGGAAATGCTCTGTTGGTCCTGAAAGAAAACATGTGCTTATGCAAAATTTTAATTATACATTTTAAGGTTAAACATTCCTTTTGAAACATTTATTGTGTGTGTGTGTGTATATGGTTATTTCTTAGTCTGGAATGTGGTAAAACAGGTTTGAGTACTATTACTGCAGAAAGAACACATCAAGTGAAGTCAAAATACTAGTGTTTGAGTCCCAGATCTGCTATCTCTTTGCTTTGTGACTGTGAACAAATTTCTAAATCTCTTGAACCTGTATTTCCTAATCTATCAAACAGGTAGGCTCTTATTGGCTATATCATAGCTCTCAACCAGTCATCTCATGAATCCTATGCAAGGGTACATGCGGTACGTATCTGATTGCAAAAATCAGTAAAGATTCTTTTTTTTATTTTATTTTATTTTTTTTTATTTACTTGATAGACAGAGATCACAAGTAGGCAGAGAAGCAGGCAGAGAGAGAGGAGGAAGCAGGCTCCCCACTGAGCAGAGAGCCTGATGCGGGGCTCAATTCCAGGACCCTGAGATCATGACCCGAGCCGAAGGCAGAGGCTTAACCCACTGAGTCACCCAGGTGCCCCTAAAGATTCTTATCTTTACCCCACTTTGCCTGTTTACTTACTTCAAAGAAATTGAGGCAAATTTTATAAACAGTGAAATACAGTTTTTAGGTATGCAATTTGATGACTTTTGATAATTGTATAATCTTGTGTAAGCAATACTCTTGGCATGATGGAGATCATTTCTTTCCCTCAGCCCAGAGACTTTCCTTACCACCCCTTCCCATTAATCTTCATTTCCTTTGCCAACTACTATCCTGTTTTCTACTGTTTTAGATTACTTTGACTCTTCTTCAACTTTATATAAATGGAATAATAGACTACGGTACACTTCCTTCTTAAGATCAGGGTATTTTTGAAAGTCATCCATGATTTGGCACTTATCAATATTTTTTTTTCTTGCTGAGTAGTGTTCCATTGTATAAATATGTCATAATTTGCCTATCCAATCCCTTGTGGATGGACATTTGGGCTGTGTTCAGTGTTACTGTATTATGAATAAGCTGCTGCAAATGTCCATGTGCACTATTTTGCTGAACAAATTTCTCTTTACTTGGAGTGGGACTGCAGGGTCTTAGAATGTCTATGTGTAGTTAGTCTTATATTATATGGTATTGCCAAATATTGCTTTAAATCGATTGAAATATCTCACCTTCCATCAGTGATGTATGAAAACTCTAGTTGTTCCACTTCCTGGACAACATTTGAAGTTCTCAGTCTTTTTAACAACAGTTATTCTGGTGGTTTCAAGTGCTAACTTAACCTTGGTTTTCATTTGCATTTCCTTGATGATTGATGATGTTGAGCATATTTTCATGTACTTTATGACCATTTGTATGTATTCTCTTATTTGAAACAATTCATTGGAATGTTGACAAATTTTATTTGAATTATTGATCTTTTTGTTGTTATGGAAGTTATTAGTATGTTCTGGATTTTCATCTTTTGTTAAATGTATGTACTGCAAATATTTTTTCCCAGTATGTGGTTTAACTTTTAATTTTATGAAGTGTCTTTTGAAAGGAAGAAGTTATTAATTTTTCCTGAAGTTCAGTTTATCATTTTTTTCTTTATGCTTAGTATTGTTTGTATTCCCTCAAAGAAAATTTTGCCTACCTCAAGGTACCAAAGATCTCAATATTTTCTTCTAGAAGCTTTATGGTTTTAACCTGTAAGTGGGAGTAGAAGTAATTTTTCTATATCATGTCAAGTAGGGTCAAAGTGCTTCCTTTTCTTTTAAGACTTGGATACCCAGTTGTTTTAGTATTATTTGCTGAAAAGCTTTTCCTTTGCTCATTTTTATGTTTAAATGTTTGAATATAGAGTGTAAATAGGATGATGTATAGTGCTTAAATGCATGAAATATAGGAAAAGATCATAGTGTTTAAGTATATAAACTGCCTTACAATATTGACCCTCCCAAAAAGAAATGACTACCTTAGAATTATTAAGTATGACATGGGTTTAAAGCATGTGCTTTAAAATTATGTGTAACTTCATGAAACGTTTGCCTTTTCCTTGTAATTTAGAACATGATCCTTGAAGAAATACGAATATGCTTTTCTTATTATTATTGAGAAGACTAGCCAGCCATCTTAGAGGCCGTGGTGTTTACTGAATCTGAAAAGTATAGCATTCTACCAATAAAGATGGAAGGTATTTGCTGCTTATGAGCAGTAGTGATAGCTATTAAAACTTGAGCAGTTGTACTGTCCTGAGTTGCAACGTAGGTTCTAGTGTCACAAAACAGTAGGGTCTGGTGTACATGTTAAATATTTCATTAAAAAAAGACCATATAATTTTAGATAATAGGTTATATGCCTGTTCTATTTTTTCAAGACAAAAGTATATTGTACTGAAACAATATATTGTACAGAATTGACAACCTTACCCTGGGTGAGAAAGGTATACTGGTAGACAAACAATGAAGACCTACATCTACATCCACAGTGATAGCCCATTTACTATCTCTTGATCTTCAATGGCATAGTAACTGCCAGCATTGCTATCACCCTAAAATGTGACATAAAGTTTTTGAAATTGCCCAAGAGCATAAGTAACTGGTGACTTTACATTAATCCCTAAAGCATAGGTACCAAACCACTATCATTTTGTAAACACATAGGTACTCATCATGTCAACACTAATAACCAAAAGGAAGATTTAACAATGATCCAGACTGACAAGACTAGAACAGTGCTGGCATCTGACAAGGTAATTCTTGGGGGAGTGTGTTTATATGGGCAAGAAAGCAACTCTCTGAAGGAAAATGATCATGTTGTGGGGTTTAGGGATGCAGTGGACAATTTCTGTTTGCATTTGGACAGGAATAAAGATGGATTTAGATGCCATCAAGTGATATAGCATTGTGAAGTACCAAAATGTGTTCCCATGGGGGTATTTAGAACCTCCTATAGAAAGTTATGAGAAAAATGGGGCTCCTGGGTGGCTCAGTGGGTTAAAACTCTGCCTTTGGCTGGGGTCATGATCTCAGGGTCCTGGGATCGAGCCCCACATCAGGCTCTCTGCTCAGCGGGGAGCCTGTTCCCCCCTCTCGCTCTGCCTGCCTCTCTGCCTACTTGTGATCTCTCTCTCTGTCAAATAAATAAATAAAATCCTTTTTTAAAAAAAGGAAAGTTATGAAAAAAGGAAAAAAATAACTATATTGTTTTCCTCAAAGGATATAGTTTGATATGTCCTTGGAAATGGAGATTTTCATTAGATGACCTATGAATATTCATTTTATCGTATATTTTAAAAATTTCATTGTGTTAGACAATAATTCCTTATGTTACCATAAAGAAAAATGGTTTTTGAAATTTATCTTGACAGTATGTTAGAGTGTATGTTTATGTTAATAGTATATAAACTTATTAACAGTTATAAGCAGTATATAAACAAAGAGATGTAAACTGTCTTTTTATATATGTATCAAACTTTTACAACATTAGTCAGTTGAAGATTCACAGTGGGTGAATAGGAGAGAATAAAGTCTCCGATGTATCTAATGTTCAGCATTAGTAGCTCATTTTGACCACTCCCAATTAGAAATGAAAAAATAAGTACAACTTTCTTAGATGTAATTTGCTTTCTAGTCCCCAATACCTAATATTATATTGATGTTTTGGAATCTTCTCTAAATTTGTTTTGACCCCTGTTCTCTTAAAACCCCGGTGCCTTTCTTAGTTCTCTGTGTTACAGACCCTTGTTCACCTGGCTGCAACCAAATGGGTAAGAGTGGCTACCTAACTCTTTCTGGTAAGAAATTGGCATTAAAACTGGGAAGAAGCCAACAAGTTTGGATATGTTCCTAGTACAGAGGAAATGTAAACTCTGGAATTGTAGGTCTAATCTTCAGACAGAACAAAACAGATGTACAGAGTGAGGCCAATATGAGAGATAAGTTCCTGAATTTCCTTTCTGAGAATGTCAAGGGGCCCAGCTGTCCTTGTTTCCTTGAGAAACTCCAGAATTTTTCCAAGATAGACATTTTTCTGGTAATTATTTAAGATAGCTCCAACTGCAACTAAAATAACATGGACTAAGGGAAAACAGAACTGGTCCGAGGATAATAGCAGTCTCTTGGGATGTTTTAGTTTGGATTCCCATAAAAGCAGACCCTGAGATGAGGATTTGAACGTAGGAACTTACTTTTACTATATAATTGTCAGCATTGAAATGAATTAAAATGCCAGAGCAACTTTTTTAGTCTCTAAAGAGTTAGGATTTTTCCTTGTTTGTTTGAATGCTGGTGAGTCTAATTATAATTATATGTAAGTTAAAAATGTCTATATAATATACACTATTATTTAAAATTTTTCTTTTTAAAAACCTACTAATCCTAAGAAATGGAAATAAAAGACAACACAGTTATTAGTTTGTCCTATGCTCTGCTGGTATCTTCATTGTTGATGGTATGTTAGAATAAGTATGTATTTTGGATTTGCTCTGGATTCCTCTTTGGGTGAAGTTAAGTCCAAATTTACTTACCAATATTTGTGTGCATAATGTCTTACAATTTTCTTCAGAAATAGACCTTGGAAAAATAGTAGAGTTTAAGTAATTTATTTTGGAGGTGCTCTCAAGAAATGGGGAAGTTAGACATGAAGGAAGCAGCCAAAAAAAAAAAAAAGTTTGTTTTTTTTAAAGCAAATTATTAGTTGAGGCAACTGATGCTTAATTACACCAGGAAATTTTGGAAGCCAGCGTAAACTATATCTACACTGAGGGATGAAGGAGCTCATCCAAATTTGATTTTACACCAAATCCTATTAGTTATTGGTTAAAAGTAGCTCCTAGGGAGCATTATTTCTTGACATATCATGCTTGTCACTTGGGGGCCAAAAGAAGGCCTTTGACAGCCAGTGCTAGCCCTAAGGCAGAAAATGTATAGACCCTTGCTGTTGGAAGTTCAGCAGGTGTGCCTTGATGTTGAAAGGATGAGGGAAATTAGGCAAGCACAGATACTACCATGCCTCCGTTGCTATAATGCAATGGATTGTTATTTAATCCATTTTTTTATCTGTATAAGACAGACAAAACACACAAGAATCCCTTGTGAATTAGAAAAGAGTCAGCTACTTAAGGAGGAAGAAGGTTTGTCTACCCAACCTCCTCCTGCCCCCCTCAACAAGACAACAAATTGATAAACACGAATTAGGTTTGGAGAGTACCTCCTCTGAAATGTTTCTATATGAATGAACTTTAGAATAATGCTGCTCTTTATTGAACTGAGGCAAAATATTGTAGCTGCCTGATAACAGCCTGCCACATTACAGATCACCACTTGCAAGGTTACATACACAAGGTGCCTGTAGAAAAAGCTAAATGAATTACTTCAAATAGTATGTTTGTATTCAAAAGGGATATAGCTGCAAGTTTGGTGGTGACAGTCTTCTTTTGGTTTCAAAAGGCCCATTGCCACACTTTGCCTTTCCATTTGCTGCTGGGAGTCGAAAGCCTGCCGTGAACGGGTGAATAGAAGATACTCCTAATTGAGAAAGAAAGAAAAAAAAAATTTTGTGAAACAGTCACAAAGTCTCTCATTTGACTATTATAATATTTATAGACTCTCAGTTTGGTTAAACTAAGTACAATTGAAAATATAACATTTAACTATAAATTCATTTTCTTAATCCCTCCTCAATTAATTTTCTTATGAGAAAAAAATCCCATACTTTTTGATCCTTTTTTACGTGTTAAATCTGGAGGAGTCTATCTAATTTAACTGCTAATGATATGTCTCAAAAAAGGCACACATAAACACGTCTGTACACACACAGATGGCATTCAGGCAGGATACGAACCCACACATGTACACATGTTACAGTAGTCCTGGTATTTGTTTCTGTCAAGGTGGAAGCGTAAGTTGGCTTGTAGCTGAAAGGAGAGAGCTGCCCATTCGGCCAGGGTGGAATGCAGGGGACAACTTTTTCAGTGGTTTGTTTTACCCTTACCTTGTATCATTCTGATGGCTTACCGTATGGGCGAGATCAATTAAGTTCATTTCCTGTCTAAATACTGTTTTAGTGTATATTGTACCACAGATACTTTCAAGGATGGCTGTTATCTCTCTTGGTTTACTTCACACTGTTTCAGGTAAAACTTGTAGCTTATTGTTTCTCTGGTAGTTTGTGAACCCCAGCCCATTAAAAAATATCCTTCTTTTTACCAATACCAGCCAAAGTACAAACTTCCTGTCATTATTCCATTGGATCTATTGCATTTCGAGTTTATTTTCATATCAAGTAGTTGAATTTGTTGGTCTGATTAGTGAGTAGGAGTAGAGACCTTGAAACACTTGCTATTCAGTTCTTTGTCATGAGAAATTACATTGGTGGGATCTCTGAAAAAACAGTACAACCTTGGATGACACTTAATCTTTGAGTTCCTTTTCAACTCAAAGATTCAGTTTTTCTAATAAGGAACAGAAAAAAAGATAGGCTCAGTAAATTGGATGATAAAGGAAATAATGAACTAAAAATGTAGATTAAAAAAAGAAAGAGGAAAAGGCAAGGTGACCAATCAGTAAAGTTAGGATTATGTGGTTATAAATTTCTACTATAATTATCTCAGTAATTACAAAGCCAATCCACTATCTCATTTCACAGTGAGAATAAGATAACTTGAAAGCTTTTAACAGTTCTGTGTGGGTTCTTGCAAAAAGGTCTGTAGGAATATGTAAGGATGGAGACTACAGTAAAGGAAGAGATTAGCGTGTGATCTTTTGTAGTGTCAGAACCTTAAGGACAGCATCAAGAAGCCAACAAGTTAAATGTGAGAATCACTGTGTGAATGCATAAACTGTCTTTCTTCTGAAATGAATATAACAACTATATTATGCTGCATAGTCAAAAAATACCAATATATGTCTTTGGATCTTAGAGTATTTGAGGACGGGAATGAGTAATGAACATTTTTTGGTATGACATATGCCTACTAAGAGAGCAGGTCCCTGAAACACTGTTAATTATTATTTTTTAAAACTGGCATTAAAATTTGGGACATAAAGGAAACATAGTAAAGTTTCCAGCTAATATTTTTTCAGCAAGCGATATGACTCAATCATTTCTTATGTATAACTCTTTTTTTTTTTTTTTACTACCTGATTTTAGGTGATTATGAAGAGTATATATTGTTAATATCCTTTCATTTCTTTGGCTGGATACCTAATTAAGTTGTCAAATTAAGTCAGACTTAATTTATTTTTTAAAAAGATTTATTTATTCATTTTAGAGAGTGAGAGTGAGAGAGAGAGAGCGAGTAGGGAGAAGGGCAGAGGGAGAGTAAGAATCCTGAAGCAGTCTCCCTGCTGAGCACAGAGCCTGACACTGGACTAGATCCTAGGACCCTGAGATCATGGCCTGAGCCAAAATCAAGAGTTGTTTGCTTAACCTACTAAGCCACCCAGGTGTCCCTCAGATTTCCTTTAAATGAGAAATAATACATTGTTGGGTTGTGTTTTTTTTTTTTTTTAATTGCATTATGTATGTAGCTGTGTATTTGGCCATACTTTTTGAGAAAAAAAGCTTCCCTTGGTTCTTTTATTTGCTAATAGGACAGTGATGTCCTATGGTTTTCATCCTGAGGGCTCAGATTTTATCTCTGAAATTAAAGCAATTTCTGACTTGCACAATTGTGAACAACTTGTCTTAGTGCATGAATTAATTGTAAATACCACTCTGTGGGCACAGATATAAGAACAATGACTAGAGAGGTCATTTAAACCTAAGGCTTGGTGCACATTTTTATAAATTATTGAATATGAAGCAGTAATTAAGAGAATCTAGGAGATAGATGTTATTATTTAAAGATGCCCAATTTCATAAGTAGAAGAAATGTTAGTTACATAGCTTGTAAAGAGATTCTCAAATTTTTGTGTTATAGAATGTAGTTGGGAAAATATGTATATGTTTGCAGTGGTTTTAGTGATGCAGTAATATTTTAGAATGGTAAAATATGAAAACAATTGATATTAATTATTCCAGGTGGAATGAAGATATTATCACCCTGTTAGGCAAAAATAACATATTGTTTTCACTGCAGTGAACCTGAATCATGTGTGGATAATATTTGGTTGCGACAATATGCAGCAACTCATATTTTTAAAAATATTTCAAAATAGCATAGTTGATTATTTGTGTAATGGAAAAAAAATGAGTTGATATTACAACAGAGGATTCTGCTGGGTCCTCAAAATACCTAAAGAAGAAGCTGGGTCTTTAATTATGAAAAACATTCCACATCTTATGCTGAATTATACATTTATAAAAATAATTTATGAAATTTCTCCAGAAAGTAAATGCAATAGTAAATGCAATTATGGAAATTTTATACCACTGAATGTGCTTTTGAAAATTAGGTTGAACAAAATATACTTACTACAATTGATGTAGAGAATGCAAATATAAAATTCTAAGTTACTAATGAAAACTTTCTTGGCAAATTCAGTGAATGGCAGTATATGAATATCAGGTTTGTTTCATACAAGTTTTATGTTTATACTTAAACTTTTATCTCTTGCTTTTTGTTTGCTTGCCTGCAAGTTTTAAAGGTAGGCATGATGAAATGCCAGTGTGACACAGGTAAAGCAGACTAATGCACCAGTTTTATGTATATTTGATTTGAGAGAACATTTTCTTTCTAGAGAAAATTCTTAATCTATTTTTTATATATTGTGGCTTATTTTTCTACTGAGGTTCATTCATTTACTTATAGGTACTTTTGTATATTACATATATATATAGCTGCTTTTGTATATTAAATGCATGCTAATAATCTAACTTAGCAGATATTTATCTAGTGTAACTATGATGCAAGCACTGGGCTAGATTTTAATACACCAAGGTGATAAAACAATCCTGGCTAAAATTAAACTCTTCAAACCCCATGAAATTAGAATTTCAGAATTTCACATATGATGTTGGATTAGATTCCAATTGAGGTTTCATGAAGTTCTGAAATTTTATTAAAAGCTGTATTTCAGGGACGCCTGGGTGGCTCAGTCGGTTAAGCGGCTGCCTTCGGCTCAGGTCATGATCCCAGCGTCCTGGGATCGAGTCCCACATCGGGCTCCTTGCTCTGCGGGGAGCCTGCTTCTCCGCCTGCCTCTCTGTCTGCCTGTGCTCGCTCCCTCTCTCTCTCTCTAATAAATAAATAAAATCTTAAAAAAAAAAAAAAAGCTGTATTTCAAGAATATAATTTTTAACTTTATTTCTACTTTTATTATTTAAATATGTAAATTAATATAAAATGCTTGATTTTGCTGAAGTGATAGATTAGCCCAGTGACAGAACCTCAGATGATATGGCTGATAGATGTGTTTTAATGTAATTTCACTGGAAGTTCATGTGTCTGGGTATAACAAAATGGGAATTAATTTTAAGATTTAGTTGATGTAAGTGATGGAAATGCACAGTGGAGTCCTGAGTCCTCACTTCTGATGTCTTGTACTAGAAGAGTACTGTATTTCCAGAGCTATCCGGATATTCATATCTAAATACTGAGTACACCTCCTGCCACTTCTTGATAGAATTAACAAAACAAATGAGGAGAGTTTAATTTTTTTTTTTAGTTTTTAAATAATTATATCAAAGCTTCAGTGACAAACACTAGTACGTGCCCATGCCTTTGATTAGCTATTTATGGGGACTTGGGATAGAGAAAAATCTCATTATTACCTGTTTTCAGAATATCCTCCAATTCATGGGCTATTTAGTGCCACCAAATATAAAATAAGATAGTGGTCATGAACTTAGAGTTAATGTTTGTTGGATTAAAATGAATAAATTCCCAAAATTAGTATATTCTTAGTCTATTACCTGTGGACCAGATGGATAATATATGATTTTAAAGATTTTTATTTATTTGTTTATTTGAGAAAGAAAGTCTGTGCACGAGTTGGGGGGAGGGGCAGAGGGAGAGACTCTCAGACTCTGAACTGAACCTGGGCTGTCTCTCTGACCCTAAGATCATGCCTGAGCCAAAACCAAGGGTTGGTCGCTTAACCAACTGAGCCACCCAGGCACCCCAATAATGTATGATTTTAAAAGTTATTTCTTACTGTTTGACTTACTTTGAATGGTAAGGAAAGACATTGCTTGTTTTCTGCTTTAAGAACACTTGCTGGCTAACTCTGCCACTAATGGAAAACGGTTTATTTGTCTTCTATTCAGAGGTCTCTTATATTAAGAGGACTGTAAGAACATCTCTTACATGTAACATACATCTCTTTAGTTTTAAGTCATTGTGTATAATGATTTCGGGCATAATTTTAGCAAGTAGTAATACATTTCTTATAAAATGGGAGTTATTGAATTAGTTGCAACTCACTGATACTGGTACACTTTTGCCAGTATGAAAAACACTGATGATCCTTTTGCTTATTCAGATCTAGCTCAGAACTGGTAAGTAGTTCCATGGAACTAAAGCATGTGGGCACACGTGAAACAGTTGAGACTAGAAAAATTTACAAGGCAAATTCATGAAGAAAGTTAAGCCCTAATGAGCTGAATATTTATTCTTTTGGTAAAAAGAAATTATAGATCTTAAGAGTGAAATTATTGTAGTTGCTTAAATCTACTTAAACACTATTACTTAAACAATCATAGCACATTCATTTAGAATCTCTTCTATTTTTCATAAAGCTATCATTATGGATTAATAAGAGCAAGTAAATCTGTTTTGTAGCCTAGAGTTAGATGTATTGCTGGTGACTATGTTTCAGGAGGAGAAAATTCTGGATGTGAGAAAAGAAAATAAATTCCTTGAAACAGGACACTGGAAAACAAAGGCTACACTAGCTGTTATGAATTGTTACTAATTACTTTGTTTTAAAAGAAAACAATATTTCTAGGGGTGCCTGAGTGGTTCATTTGGTTAGGTGTCAGCCCAGGTCATGATCTCAGAGTCCTGGGATCTAGCCCCATTTTGGGCTCCCTGCTCAGTGAGAAGTCTGCTTGTCCCCCTCTTCCTCCCCCTGCTTCTATGCTCTCTCTCAAATAGATAAATAAAATCTTTAAAAATATATTTCTTAATTTTGTCTGGTTCTTAAAAATTATTTAAATATTATGTTTGCTCATTATAATTAGAATAAAGGTGATAAAGCAATAGAAATGGAAATGGTTAGACCTGACGACTTGAGGAAAACTTTCCTTAAACCGCTACAGAGGGATTGAAACTGTTCTGAAAGTGATTTTCCCGTAGAATATAGCTTCAAAGGTTGATACATTTATCCACAAGTATCAATCTTAAAAGAGGTCACTGGGCATTTCAGGTAAAAAGGCCAGATGGCTTTTCTTTGGACAGGAGAAGAGAAGTAGAGATCAAGGACTGTGTGGATAACTGCTTGAGAATAGTGTCAAATTGTTACTTTCTTTGAAGCTCTGAGGGGTGACACACACGTAATAGTAGTACGTTTTAGGGGGAGTCAAAGATAGCTGCCACTGTGTTCCATTCAATCAAAGACACATAGTTTAACTCAGGCTTCTGTGATAATCAGATTTTGTTAATAGGATCAAAATTGTATTTGATGCGAAGTTTATTCCTTGCTTTTATCTAGAAGCACAATGTATGTTAAGTCTGAATTCTTGTAGGATTAAGATTCGTTTTACTTCATTGGAGCCTCAAACAGAGGCTATAAGGATACATAGTATTTGCATCTTACTGATAAGAGAGCTTAGGTACATGCAGCCAGAGAGGAGCCACGCCAAGCTGGGCTTGAACCCCAACCTTACTTACAGCAAAGTTCGAGTTCCATGTGCAGCACCATGAGGACTTTTGGACAGCTGCTGAGTAGCCTAATTATGTGCCTACACTGACAAGTAACAAATAACACTCTGTATAATGTCGACTGCTTAGAGCTGCCTTGAAAACTGGGACTTTGTGCACAATACAATCCTGACATAAATATCGGAATATGTTCTCTCTGAATTCTGGAATTATCTGTGGTTGTCTTCATTGTGTTTTTAGTAATCCCAAGATTTTCTACAATGACATTTATTTCTTTTAAGTCAGAAAAATATTCTTAAAAGAAAACTATTATGCTTTGGGATGAAGCTTTTAGTAGGCATAATTCTTTGTCTATTGAAATGCATCCATTTTCCCTTCTTCATCTGTTAGAGTATAAGGTTGGTTTCTCTGGGCTGTGCTTTGGTAACTGGGCTGTGCTTCAGTAACTGGGACCTTGAGAAGGGGTCCATTGCCTCATTTCTCATTTTCTCCTCTATGAAATGGAGGCACTGCACCTAATACCTGTGATTCATTTCTGCAATAACACTGGGCATTCTTCAGAATGCTATCTTATCGGAGAGGTCAACCTGATGGCAACATGGGCAGAACTAGAGCCCCCCTGCCAAGGGACCCCAGTAGGAACACCACTCATTTCCATGAATTGTTAACTAGTTAAACCTTCATCAGGCTTGAGACCACACTGGGTCATCCCAGGGATTGCAGGGCAAAAATGTTTCTTGTAATTAGGGGAATATTAAGAGATGGATGTGAGTTTATCTTTCTGGGAAAAAACCAGGGTGCTTCCTCTGTAATTTTTGTGTTTCAAACCAAGAAACCAAAAACCACAAACTTGTTAAAGACCAGGTGAGTGAGAGGTCTATAAACTCTTGAAGTAGGTCAGGAGGAGAAGGAAATGAGAGTAAATGGCTGAATTTACCTATTCAACTAATAAGCAAAATATGGATCTGCTTTTACTCAGTGGAGGAGATAAGCCAAGGATACAGGAAGATAAACTGCCTGAGGGTTTTTTGACACTAACTTAATAATGGGTTATTAAAGACAAATAATAATTAGTAGTAAGTCAGTTGTCTCTTAGAGGAGGGTTAATTGCCTCACAGTACTGTAAAATTAATCTACATTCATAGTTATTTCATATATCCTCATCTTTGATAGTTTTAATAAATGCAAACAGATAATACACCACTTGTGCCACAGAGAAGGCAATCAGCATTCGTTATGAAGCATTGGTTATATGCTAGTCAATGTTCTGGTGCTTTCCATCTTAAATCCATCTAACAACTCAATAATAGGGTTGATGATAGAGATGGCAATAGTAATCATAACAGTGGCATTTTATTGTTTACATTGTGTCCAGGAGAATGCTAAACTTTGTGATTAAGGTTGAGACCAAGGACCTAGACTCCCAGTGACAACACTTGCACTCTATGTTGTCTTGGGAAAAATTCTTAGCATTCTGCACACCTCCTTTTCTTTTCTGTGAAATGAATACAATATTGACCTAACATGGTAGTTTTGAGGGTAAATCCATACGACTCACTGAGAAAGTTCATGACATACGGGAGAGGCTTAGTGAAACCATTGCTGCTTCTCCTGCCCCACTACCTTATTATCATTTATCTGCACAACATTGTGAGGGAGATACTTTTTTAAGCCCCCTTTGGGGAAACTGAGGATCAAAAGGCATAAATAACTGACTCCAAATCACATGGTTTATACGAATGAATGCAAGATTCTCCTTTGCATCCTGAATGCACAGAAATGACTGCTTCGGTTCCCTGACCCTGACTACTAGCTTATCATTGCTGCCCCTCTGGCTGTTCTTGAGAAAAAAATAACTTAAATTCTTCAAAAGTAGTTGCAAGTGAGAAACTGGGCCAAACAGTAACAGGTGACAAGTTTTCTTGGGATTACAGGAGTCAGGTATCTGGACAGGTGCCCCTGTAGCTGCCGCTTGAAGTCCAAACTTCTTCCTTAGTCCTGAGCGTAAGGTTTTTGGGTTGGTTTTTCAATTTGTGTCAATGCAGAATTTTACTGAAGATTCAGTTGCTCAACTTACCGTGTCCTGTAAAAGTGTGTAGTGTGGTTTTATTATATTAGGATACCCTGTATTAGGAGGCAGAGCATCATGTGCCAGTAAGTTCCAAAAGAGCTTGATCAAGATTCATAGGCAAAATCACAGGATTCACATTACTATTTCTACAGGATTTCTTTCTTTCTTTCTTTCTTTCTTTTTCTTTCTTTCTTTCTTTCTTTCTTTCTTTCTTTCTTTCTTTCTTTCTCTCTCTCTCTCTCTCTCTCTTTCTTTCTTTCTAAAGCATGAGGACTAAGAGTAAATACAGTTTACTTGGTCGTTAAGAGGGTTTAAGAGAAAGCAAGCTTGGTTTGAACTGCCTGGATTTGACTCCCAGCTCTGCAAACTGCTGACGGCAGGAGCTAGTTAACCTGAGGTTCTTGATGTTTCATCTGCACCTTGGAGACACTGATACTCTCTACTTCCTGATGTTGCAATGGGCTTAGCATTATGCTGGTACTGGTTTAGCATCCAGTCAATGGTAGCAGTTGTACATTTTCCTCTTATGTACCATATGGACTCCTGATTGTCAAACTCAGACTGTAGAATTAGTATTATTAACACATTACAGATTACATAGAACTCGCTGGCCTACTCTGGGAAAAAAAAAATAGCAGACATTTTTTTTTTTCTGAGAAACATGTGCTCTAGATTTCCAGTTATGGAGGTATGAAAGAACTTCAGGAAGATCCATTTATAAACTGGAAACTACCTGTTTATTTTTCTCACTTTATAAACTGCTACCATATGCAGTGATTACAGTTGCATGGCCTTGAGTGGAGTTCACCTTAGCTGGAGTCTCAGATTTAGGTTACGATTAGGTTACGACTCATTACCCAGATTTCAGGATCCGTGGGAAAAACAACAGTAAATTTTTTTTATCACTAACACTCTTTTAGGACTTATTATATGCCATGTATTTTGTTAGCACTACATTATATATACACTGCAATTTACAAGTAACTTTCCTTTTTAATTTTTTAGCAAATAACATTCTTATAGTATTATTATTATTATCCTTTTATTATTTTTTCATATTTTTGTTCCAGTATCTTTTGTTTTGTTTTCAAGGTTTTATTTAAATTCCAGTTAGTTAACAGATAGTGTGATAATAGTTTCAGGAGTAGAATTAAGTGATGATCACTTAAATATAATACCAAATGCTCATGACAGCAAGTGCCTTCCTTAATAACCATCACCATTACCCTTTTAGCCCATCCCCTACCCACCTCCCCTCCGTCAACCTTCAGTTTGTTCTTTGTAGTTAAGAGTCTCTTATGGTTTGCCTCCCTCTTTTTTTCCTTCCCTTATGTTCATCTGTTTTGTTTTTTAAATTCCACATGAATGAAATCATACAATATTTATCTTTCTGGCTGATTTCACTTAGCATAATACACTCTAGCTCCATCCACATCATTGCAAATGGCAAGATTTCATTCTTTTTTATGGCTGAGTAATATTCCATTATATATCATTATACATATATATATACATAGTGTGTGTGTGTGTGTGTGTATATATACACATACCACATCTGTATCTATTCATCAGTCAGTGGATATTTGGGTTCTTTCCATAATTTGGCTATTGTTGATGATACTGCTATAAACTATTATTATCTTTTTAGAAACCCTCCATAATCTATTCCTTCAACTGCTTTCAGGAGTTTTAGAGCCTACTGACAACCTTCTCTAACCCTAACTGCCCACTGCAGTTAGAATGAATTATAGTGTCTAAATCATGGCCTATTCAGTTCACCCTTATCTAGCCTTGTCTACCTTTCTCATCTAATTTCACACCACTTACATTCCATTGTTCACTTTGTTCCAGCAGCACTGGTTTCCTTTCTCCTTCTTGACCATTGGTCATTTCCTGCGTTAGGTCCCTTGTACTGTTTACTTTTCTGGGAAAGCTTCACCCCCAGAATTTTGCTTGGCTGATTCCATTTCATCAGTCTTGCCTCAGCCTAGAGTGTCCTTCTATGGCCATTTTAAATCAAATGGTCTCTTTCCTCACCCTCTTTGGTCCCATTATCATCTTTTCTTTTATTGAAAACATTTGTCATAAACTTAAATTTGTTAACTTACGTGTATCCTTATCTCCTTTATACATTGTAAATTCCGTAAGTGCAGAATCTTTTGTCTCTCTGATTGTCTATACCTAGAAAAGTGCTTGGCATATATTAAGCATTCGAATACTTGTTGAATGAATGGATGCAGTTAAGAAAGGTTACAAAATGTGTCTATCATCTTGGAGCTAGTGAGGTGACAGAATTCAGTTTATTTGAATACAAGCCTATTGCTCTCTAAGGCACTAGGACATATAAAATGCATGAGCATCAATGGAGCAAAACCATATAAGTTATGATGTAATAGTTTTTTGACATTTGTTTTATTTTGTCAACCTTTTTGCAAGGAAGAAATGCCATACTTTACTTCCTATTGCACTTTTACTTCCCATGTGTATGAATTTCTGTCAAAGTTGATGTTCTGGATCAGTCATATCAGTCTCTGTTAAAAGTTAAACCCTTTCCTGTGCCAGTCTGCATGGCTGCTGACTGATGGGAGAATTCCCCACATGAAAGAAGAACTCTGGCATATGGTCCCCAGGGTTATGTGCGTGGAGGAGAAAAACTTCCCTCACAGTTGTACCAGAAATAGAAAAGTTTTGTTATTTCAGAAAAATAATGCTAATTGCAGTAGTTTATAAGTCCAACATTCAAGTTATTTCAGATCTTGTAAGGAAAAGTAGGAGGGCATTTGTGTGTCAGGATTGGCTGAAAATATGGAGTCTAGCTATACAGATGTACTGTAGTAATTATTATAGTGATTATAAATTATTACAAAATGTTTTTATAAGAGTCACTACAAATATATTATAGTGATAATAGGATTATTTTTCTCTTCTTCTTCATCCTCTTCCTTGTCCTTCTGTGTGTCAACTTTATTCATATTATCGATAATTATTAATTTATTTTTATTTATTTCTTATAGACAATTTTTTAGAGGAAATGGAACCTGAATGTCAAACAGCTTGCAAATTATACATCTTGCAGTTTTACTAGAGAAAAAGGGGGGCGCCTGAGTGGCTCAGTTGGCTAAGCATCTGCCTTTAGCTCCGGTCATGATCCTGGGGTCCTGGGATCCAGCCCTGCCCATGTTGGGCTCCCTGCTCAGCAGGGACCCTGTTTCTCCCTCTGCCACTCCCCCTGCTCCTGCTTTCTCTCTCACTTACCCTCTCTCTCTCAAAAAAAGAAATAAAATCTTTAAAAAAGAGAGAGAGAGAGAAAGAAAGAAATGGCAAGAGAGAGAGGAGGTGAGAAGGAGAAGGGAAAAGAGAAAAAGGTTATACCTTAATGACTTTTCTGATCCTCAGGACTAAAAAATCCCAGAGAAGTGTCTCATAGACCCAACTTTTGTTAAGCTAAATCTTTTCTGAGGAAGGGGCAAGAGAACAAGATTAATATCCTATGGGTATCCATACTGTGAATGTGCATAAATTATGTATAATTCATGTGTCAATATACATAAGGCAAAGAAACCTCACCTGATTAAAATGTGAAGACAGTCTTGATACTTGAAGCAGTACTGTGAGCCAAACACCATGCTAGAAATGGCATCAGGGAAATTAAAGTAGAAAATACTCACTGGTCTCAAAAATCTCATAATGAAATTTGGGATACATAAAACAAACAATAATTTTAAAGGCAGAATTATGTTTTATATGCCCTTTATGTGATATATACGCATATTTTGGGGAGGAGGAGGAAGCCATGGTAGAATTTAAACAAGGGGAAAACCACCCAGCATTCCACTCTGAGGCTATTACTGATAATATGTTTATATACGCCATTCACGTTGTTTTATATTATAATTTGGTTTTTCAAAGTCATGATAATATTTTATATACCCTTTCTGGGTTGTTGTGATTATTTAATGTTTTTTTTTTTAAGACTTTATTTATTTATTTGACACAGAGAGAGATCACAAGTAGGCAGAGAGGCAGGTAGAGAGAGGGGGTGGGGAAGCAGGCTCCCCGCTGAGCAGAGAACCCAATGCGGGACTCGATTCCAGGACCCTGAGATCATGACCTGAGCCGAAGGCAGAGGCTTAACCCTCTGAGCCACCCAGGCGTCCCTTACTTAATGTTTTAAGTACAAATTTGTGATTCAGATTCAAACTATGAGCACATTAACCAGGCGAAGACAAGGGACAAGTTGAAAATTTTTTGAAGTCTTCCTTTGAACTGGATTTTTAAGAAATTGAATATTTCAACTAGAGAGAAGAGAAGGAGCATTCATGCTTTTTGTTTTCCCTTAAGTAATCACGAGTAATGTCAAACAAGATTTAAAGACATTTTAACTGTATGAAACTTCAGGAAAAATTAAAAATAAAATCAGTAACAAATATTGAATTGATTCATCCAGAGGCCATTAAGCATTGTGATTAATAAAAAGATATTTTATCAGCAGGGAGCCTGCTTCCTCCCCTCTCTCTCTGCCTGCCTCTCTGCCTACTTGTGATCTCTCTCTGTCAAATAAATAAATAAAATCTTTAAAAAAAAAATTAAAAAAAAAAGATATTTTACATAGTCCTTGGTCTCAAGGAGATTATAATCAGTTCGACTGGAAATGAAAGAACTGGTAAACAAACAAACAAAAATCCAGTTTCTATAATAAGATTTCAGTAAGTGTTCAAAGTAATGAGAAGGCATACCCGAAGTTGGTATTTATGGCTAAATGAATGAAAACATTTGAATCTGAAATAGTCAGGGAAAGTTTTAGACAAAGAGTTGAGATAAAATTGTTTATAAGGGATCAAAAGAGAAGAGCAGTCATGTAAATTATGGCTGGTAGGATGGTGGAATGAAAGCATAGAGGCCTTAGAGGTAGGAAGCTTTGCTGTAAACCCATCAACCATGAAATGTTTCCTAGAGTAAATCTAGCACTCATAATACTGAGTGCTGTTATCAAGCAATGAATATTATTGTTATTGTTTGTCAAAGTCTATTAAAAATATAAAAACTTGAGGGAAAGAACACATTTCTAAGACATTTATTATACTTCTCTTATAAATTCAGTCAATAAATATTATTATGTGAAATGTTATACCAAGAATGCTTGCCTCCTTGGTAATAGGTAGGCTACTCATTCATGTTCACAAATATCCCACTTTGAGATATTACAAATGGTAATGGAACTGGATTTTAAATTACTCTGAGCATTTAGTCTTTCATACAGTTCTTACTATTCTTACAACTTCAAATATTATTTATTCTCTTTATTTATTTTTTTTAAAGATTTTATTTATTTATTTGATAGACAGAGATCACAAGTAGGCAGAGAGGCAGAGAGAGAGGAGGAAGCAGGCTGTCCGCAGAGCAGAGAGCCCAATACGAGGCTCGATCCCATGACCCTGGGATCATGACCCGGGCCGAAGGCAGCGGCTTTAACCCACTGAGCCACCTAGGTGCCCCTATTTATTCTCTTTAAAACTATATTTACTGCTCTCTTTCTTAATAATTGTGAATTTGAAGTAAAAAGATGATAACATTTGTGGGTGCAAGAAACATCATCTGTTTTTTGTTGTTTTTGAAAATTATTTCCACAATGTGTAATTACACGAAAAGTAGAGTGTTAAGTATGTATGTAGAGTTTTAGTATCTGGATTTGTTGTTAAGTTGACATCCTCTAACCCATCTGTGAGGATAACTGTACTACCTCATTGTCATCTTCATTTATTAATATCCCTGTGCCTCCTTGGCTATTTCCACCAACTTGATATATTCTGTTTATTTGATGAACTTCGAAAAATTGTCATAAGAGGCACTTTGGACTTAGACTGCCTGGGTTTGAATCTTGGCTCTGTCAATTATGAAATATGTGATTTGGGACCAGTTGCAAACCTCTTTGCCTTTGTTTCCTTAGTTGTGAAGAAGAGGGTGCACATCTCAAAGGTGCTTCTTAAGAATTAAATGAGTGGTGATAAAGTTATTCATACATCACATGGTAAATGCTTTGAGGTTTGTTAAACAAAAAGAAATTCAAAGGTACTAAAAGTGCCAGTCCACCTGCCACACATTCTTATAACATTTTATTTTAAAATAATTTCAAACTTACAGGGAAGTTGTAAAAATGAAAATAGTACAAAGAACAAAGAACACCAGTATACCCTTTATCCAGATTCACAGGTTTTTAAACATGCATTATGTCTCTTACCCCTAAGTATTTTAGTGGAGATATTATGTAAGATTAGGAATACTCTATTCCATAATTACTGTTCAGTTGTCAACCTCAGTAACTTTGATGCAATGCTTTTATATAATCTATCATTCCTAATACACTTGTATCTGCTGACACAATAATGTCCTAAAGCATATCCTTCTCCAGTGTGGGATTCAGCTTAGGATCAGATATTCTGCTGAAGAGTCATGTCTCTTTAGCCTGTTTGATCTAGAACATTTTCATAGCCTGTCTTTATCTTTAATGACATTTTTGATGCATACAGTACCACAATCTTCCCCCCCTTTAAAAATGCAACCTCTATTATTTATCATATAATTTTTCTCTCCTTTGTAACCAATAAGCAATCTGTGGTGAGACATTCCAGGATCCCTCTAGATTTAGTATCCATGGATACTTCATGCCTGATGTGATCTGCACTATTATGATTAAAACAATGATATTTCCCAACTGTGGCACTCCCTCCACATTTACCAGCCAGCTTTCAGTATTCTACTGAAAACTGGAGCCCTCTTTTTTCCTTCCTTGTTTCCCTCCTTCTTCCCTCCCTCCTTTTCTAACTTCCTTTCTATATGAGCTCTATTTTTCCACATTTTAAATCAAAATCTATATACATTTCCTAGATTAGGTTATAGAAGTTTCTCATTAGAAGTTACCCATTTAAATACAATTATAAGGCACTTGTCTAATTACTCTTACATAAATCAAAGCTAGTTGTATTCTGAGACTTGTATCTTATGGTATTATTTACAGGGAATGTGAATAAAGGATATTATGTACATGTATAAACAAGTCTAAGCATGCTTTATAATTATAGTGTTCTATCAGCAATGGCTGATATAGAGGAAACTGTTTACTCTCGTAACTAAGTCTTTATTCATCTGACAGGAGAGTCAGTGTGCTTCTGTATTCCCTGGGATAGACTTTTGAAGGTTTTCTGGGTAGCAGACTGACTCTTGCCCGGGGAACTATTTCCATTCCCATTTAAGTGATAATAAAAGTGTTTTCTTCTAATTTAAATCTAGTCTTGAGTGCAAGAACAGAGCACTACAGTTAATAAAAAGATAATGAAGAGACAACATGTGGGTAAAATTGGTGCCTCAGTGGAACTTCTGAACGTATGAGGAAGCTGCCTTTTTAAATGTCAACTTCAATTAAATAAATTTATCATATTAGTTATCTGAGGCAAGACTTTTTTATGGAACTGTGCAGCATGGACTTAGTCATTAGAGAGTGGAAGGTCGTGTTCTTTTCATAAATGTGAAGGCCACTTTTCTGAATTATTCTACATGGAAAATAAGCCTTTGATAGAGAAATTGAACATATATAATGTAACATAATATATTGGGTTGCACCGGGCAGCAAGATGGCAGTTTTCCATTTGGGTTAAATGGAAGCTTATATTTCATAAACTATAAGGGTGGTGAAATGAAAACTAAATATTTTTTGGTCTTATTTTAGAATATATTTCCCATATTAGTAGTTGTCATATACTCTTTATTCTATAAAATATTGATAAGTTGAGGGAAGAGAAAATTAGACAAATAGATGTTGCTCCATTATTGCTTGGCTTTGTTTGAGAAGTTAGAGTAGACATTAACCATATAACTATCCAAATGAGATTTTGGTCCACTAATATATGTGATTCGTGACAAATATCTTATAATGTTTAATACACTACCTAGGAAATTGATGTTTAAAACTAACTTTCAGATTAAGGTAAGCACTCAATACTTTTCAAAATGTGCTTTCTGGTATGCAGAATCTACCAAAGAAGACACAGGTTGAGATCTTCCTTAATGATACATGGATTTTCTGTATTTTTGATCACTGGGACTATAAATAAATGTGTAATGTCACATACATATATAAATAATTGTGACAGTTAAGCGATAGTGGAATACTTTCCCTGAGAAATTTTACACATTTAGCCTATCAGTTATTTTAGGAAATTTTTATAGAAATGGCTGAATGAACATGTTTAAACCATCTTTTAAAACCTTTTTTTCAACACTAAGTTATAAAAGATTGATGAGACTCTTTTCTGCAGACATTTTGGCTAAATGTACAAGGTCAAAATCTAGAGGATTATTTATTCAAAATATTACATGTATAAAGAATGATAGCATTTAAATTAGTCTTGATTTGTCTTTTCTTTCTATCCCAAGTCCGTAGATGTCCTCATTCTCTTTTGAACATAGTCTTTATGCATCCATTTTAGTAGTCTTTAATTTCCCCCATTGTGTCTTCCCCTGTTTGCAGTTGCACTGGTACAACATGCTTACTTTTTAGTTATTTTCTAATATGCCTTTTGCCGTTTGAGGTTTTCCTCTAAAATCAAGCAATTTAGTTGAGCTCTGCACCAGTCTTTCAAAGTTGAAGACATAATGCCATCAATAAAAATGAGACTAGATCAAACATCCTGATGGGTCCAGGTTAAAAAAAAAAAAAGAATCCCTTCTTTGTATTGATAATTTTGTCTAATTCTGTTAATTACTCATGCTCTTATTTACGTAACTACCTCTTTTTTGTTTTTTTGTTTTGTTTTGTTTTGTTTTGTTTTTTGAATCCTAGAAATAATGGAAGCTAGCATGGGCATAACCATGATTTATGGTAATTTGATTAAATTCATCGTGTGACTATAAACCAGCTATAGAGTTAACAGGTCTAGTGTAGGCCAGTAACTACACTAGGATTATTAATTTATGTGTAACTTATTTCCCAGTTAGCATCTGTCTGAAAATAATTTAGAGACTGAGATTTGCAATGGTATATTTATTTGTTTCAGGATAGCATTACATTAAAGAAAACGTAAAGGAAGACCTTTTTTTTTTTTAACTTTATTTTCCCAGTGTTCCAAGATTCATTGTTTATGGATCATACCCAGTGCTCCATATAATACATGCCCTCCTTAATACCCACCCACCAGTCTCACCCATTCCCCCACCCCCTCCCCTCCAAAACCTCAGTTTGTTTCTCAGAGTCCACAGTCTCTCATGGTTTGTCTCCCCTTTTGATTTCCCCCAACACTCTTTTCCTCTCCATCTCCCAATGTCCTCCATGTTATTCCTTAAACTCCATAAGTAAGTGAAACCATATGATAACTAACTCTCTCTGCTTGACTTTTTTCACTCAGCATAATCTCCTCCAGTCCCATCCATACTGATACAAAAGTTGGGTATTCATCCTTTCTGATGGAGGCATAATACTCCACTGTATATATGGACCATATTTTCTTTAACCATTCATCTGTTGAAGGGCATCTTGGCTCTTTCCACAGTTTGGTGACTGTGGACATTGCTGCTATGAACATTGGGGTACAGATGGCCCTTATTTTCACTACATTTGTATCTTTGGGGTAAATACCCAGTAGTGCAATTGCAGGGTCATAGGAAAGCTCTATTTTTAAAATTTTGAGGAATCTCCACACTGTTTTCCAAAGTGGCTGCACCAACTTGCATTCCCACCAACAGTGTAAGAGGGTTCCCCTTTCTCCACATCCTCTCCAACACTTGTTGTTTACTGTGTTGTTAATTTTGGCCATTCTAACTGGTGTAAGGTGGTATCGCAATGTGGTTTTGATTTGAATCTCCCTGATGGCTAATGATGATGAACATTAGGAAGACCATTTTCTAACACTGTAGGAAAACTCTTCTTTATTCCCAGTGAAACTTCGTTGGATTTGAAAAATGGAGCTATTTTCCATAGAGACTTTCAAACAAGAAATTAATACCTACCTACAGCCTTCTTATTGATGGGGGAATGATGGTATTCTAATTGACTACAATTATTTAGTAGTACTAGTAGCTGCAATTTTTAAAGCACTTTTTGTTCCTGTTACTATGCAAGTCACTTAAACCTTTTGTCTCTTTTCATAATGGGAATTGCTCTGTGAAGTAGGAATTATCTCTACTTTCTCTTACCAATGAAGGCTCTGAGGCTCAGAGAACCTAAGGTAAAGAGTTAGTGAGTGGAATAGCAAGGTCTAGAATCCAGGTTGGCCAGACCCCAAAAGCCTTTGTTACGCATGAGGTTTGCAAATAGTGCAGCTGATTTCTTAAATTATGATAGTCCATATTATTTTATGCAAAATAAAAGAATCCTGCAAAATCTCTTTTTCTTATAAAGCTAGAAATTCCTCATTAGTGTTAAATGACTTCCAATGTAAGCGTATGGTCTTTTGGTGTAACCTGTACTATAGTAGCCATAGAAAGAGAATCTAAACTTGATAGTGGAGTTGTGGCCCTAGTGGCTAGATTTAAAAATGTACCAGAAATGTCAACCACAATAGTGCTGTTTACCAGAAGAGTTAGGACAGAGAGGGTTGCTGTTTTCTTAAGCTTGCAGAGGAAGTTTCTCTCCCTTCTCTCTCAGGAGACATTTTGTGTGTAATGAATGTGTTTAGTATTGATCAGACAGCATTCATCTTTATAAGGTATTGTTGATAAAATTATTTCAACCAAATCTTTTGGCCTAGGACTCAGTGATCTACAAATTTCCTCAGAAAAACTTAAAATAATTCGCTGTCAAGTAATTATTCAGTGTTACCACTTTTCATGTATTGACTGATCAATTCAGTTTCTTTTATTAAAATAATGCTTTCTACTTGATTCATATATTTGTTTGAAATTGAACTCAATTGAGAGGGGCATGGCAGCATGATGTTTTGCTTTACCAAATTAGGGAAAATATTTTAAAAATCAGAAATCACTAAGGTATGTATAGGTATATTTCCCTGAAAGCTTCATTAAGGATACATGAAGGTTCATTTTTCTTTTCCTACTTTGTCAGCATTTGGAAATGGCTCTATATCTTTCTTCTGAAAGCTGACTTTGATTAAATGCCCTGTATACTATGCACTGAAAATTTCTTACTTCTTTTATTTTGTAAAGCAGGATATTTAAAGTTGTATGCTGTAGATTGCAAAGAACAAGAAACGAATTCCTGTTATATATCCTTCCAGTCCTACTGATAAGAAAATCTGGAAAACCTCACTTGAAAAATGAACTGTTAGCAGTAGACAAGAGAGGAGAGTGGAAGTTTTTCTTACAAAGTTATCTCAGGTTTATCTCAGTTGAGGAAATATGTTTTCTTTTTTTTTTTTTAAGATTTTTTAAAAAATTTATTTGACAGACAGAGATCACAAGTAGATAGATAGGCAGAGAGGGGGGAGAAGCAGGCTCTCTGCTAAGCAGAGAGCCTGATGCTGGTGACAGGCAATGCAGGGTGATCCCAGGACCCTGGGATCATGACCTGAGCCGAAGGCAGAGGCTTTAGCCCACTGAGCCACCCATTAAGATTTATTTTTTAATTTACTTGACAGACAGAGATCACAAGTAGGTAGATAGGCAGAGAGAGGCGGGGGAAATATGTTTTCTAAGGTGCAAAATCATGTAATTCCAGCTAGCTAATATAACTTGCTGAATAATCAAAAAAGATCTTTCTTGTTCATTTCATGGAACTCCTGAGCCTGGCTGATTCTTTATCCTGGTTCTCTAGCTGTTAATCCTCCCTTATATACTTTTGGAGACAGGTCACTATAACAAAACCCCTTACTTTAATATACATTCCTCCACTTTGATGAAATTCTCCCATACATTGAACAAGATTAATACTAGCTTATGGGGGGATAATTTTAACAGTGATTTTTATATACCAAATAATTACATTAAGATTTGTAAATTCTCCATTTAGAACATATTATTTGGCACAAGTCCACATATGTATGTATAGGTGTGTGTGAATGTCGTGACTGTCAAATTTTAGAAATTCTCAATAGACCGGTATTGGCACATCATTTCTATTTTTGTATTTCTATTTTCTATTTCTATTTTGTATTTCTATTTTGTATTTAAAATACAGATTCTTTTAGAGATGCAAACAGACTTGTTTGAGCTGATTCTTGCCTGTAGTTATTTCAATAATCACATACATTTAGGCCAGAGCTTTGCTTTCAACTGGAAGTGCTTAAAGTAGTAACAACATAAAATAAAATGTAATTATTTGATTTTAATTTTCAAAAGATTTTAGCCACTCTTTTCAACTTAGAGGAACTGCAATTAAAACAATATTCAAGAAAGTTTCATTTAGGTAAGATTTTCTTTGTTTAATCTACACAGGTTGAAACATTCAATTAGAATTTCCTTTTTAAGATAGCTGGGCTACAGAGATTATATTAATGAGATTAAAATGCTAGAAAAGCAACCAGAAAATATGTGTCTAAAAGTAACAAAGAATACCAAGAACAAAGAGAATGCAGCATACCTTCTTAAGCATTAACAAGATGAAGAACATTTCTGAATTGCACTTTCCACATTGTGTTCAGATATTTAGTATCAGTCTTCAAAGCCCCTTCCAGATGGATGAATATGTTGGCTGTATTTTTAGTGTCCTGGTGTATGAGGATCTTGGGAATAAGCCATAGAACTCATAAAATGTCATAATTCCCCTCTTCTAGGCAGAAAGTGACCTTTCTTGGTATAAGCAAGGGTTGAGCTTGTGGCTGTGTTGCTCGGATGACCATAGCCCTGAGGTCGTGGGGTGCAGGTACTTATTTGGCTGGCTCTGCCCAATATTCCACTTCATAATCACTGGAGGCTGCAGAAACAAGTGCTGAAACGTGGCAAGGCAGATGCAAACTGCTGTGTTCAGTAGAGATTACATTCTAAAGACACGAGATTTGGATGCAAATAGGCGTAGTCCAGAGATCTGTAATGGAGATCTTTAGAAACAGATGTGTTGTTTAATGTGTTTCTACTTATCAGTTTACAGCGGGACTCTGGATTGATGCCATAGTGACACAGTTCATTTACCTGCATCGATAAGAATGTTGGATATCAGAAAAAAACCTATTTCTTTCTTATATCTGAGCTTTATGCTTCCCCTGAGGTCCAGCCCATTGTCTTTAATTTATTCTCAAAATAGTCTTTTAATTGCCACTTGACAATGCCTATGGGCTTCCTTTATATACCTCATAATGTCTGTATTTGTCACACTTCTCCTCTTTCTCCACCTTTTTTGTTTTTTAAGGTAACTTGAGACCATAGGAGACATTATAGGCAGATGGATTTCAACTTTCTTTACATTCTTTTTTTAAAATGACATTTGCCTAACAATGGAAGGAGCTATTTAAAACCAGGCAAATCCTATTCAGCTTTCCTAGACTTTAAGCTCTTTATGATATATAAAGACTTCCCTAACATAGAAAACTATGGAAATATTCCAACCTGTGTTTTTGATAGTCAGCAAAACCCAACATAAGGTACTGATAAAGCGAACAAAGCAAAAAAGAGAATAATTACATGCATACATTTAGATGAAAAGACCCTAAATACATTGTTAGGAAATTGAGCGGACTTTTTAAAAGTAGCAGGTGACAGGAACAAGTAATGTTTTGTTTTGTTCCAGGAATGACAGGATGATTCAATAATTGGAAATGTGATTCATATAATTTATCACAGTAATTGATAAAAAGGGAAAAGAAGATATAAGATGCTCTTGAAAACTATGGAAAAAGGTTTTTAAAATACTCTATTAGATTCTTAATACACTGTCTGTAGGACACTTCCTTTATCTGTTAAAAATTCACATCTACCATTTAGTGAACGTCTACTGTGTCCAGCTCTTGGCTTGCCATTTTATATACCTCCTAACCCATCTTTTCAGGAGTTAGGCAAGGTAAGAAATGATAGCCTTTGTGCACATGTGATTCAGAGGGGCGGAGGTAGAGAATCTCAAGCAGGCTCCGCTGCTCAGTGTTGAGCCCAACCCAGGGCTTAATCTCAGAACCCTGAGATCATGACCTGAGCTGAAACCAAGAGTTGGAGGCTTAACTGACTGAGCCACCCAGGCACCTCACTTAAGATATCTTTATATACAAAGATACAAAAGATTATGAGATGTAGGTTTGAACCCACCCAGTCTGACTCCAGAGTCCATACTTTTCCATTAGTCCCTTGCACAGCACTTCTGTTTCCTTGTAGATTTTTTCTACCCCGTTAGAATGAGATTTCTTTTTCCTTCTAGTTTTTGGGTAGTTATTATGTCTTTTTTTGTTGTTCTTAAGTGAACTCCATGCCCAATGTGGGTCTTGAACTCACCACCCCAAGATTAAGAGTCACGTGCTCTACCATCTGAGTCAGTCAGGCAACTCTTATGTCTTATTTTGAAGTCTTCTGAACACGTTGCTTTTTCTTTACATTTCAGAGTAAAAGTAAAATGCAAGAAAACCACCCTGGAGGGTAGACATCTCAATATAATCAATCCCTTTACATGTCTTCACTTGGTTTTCAAACCTGACCAGCAGTGTGACTGTTTTCATTTTAGGTTTCTATGTTGAGGCCACTAAATCTTAGTGTATGTGTGTACTGGAGTACTGTTTATATTATGAATTTCAAATTGACCCACAAAAGCAAATAACTACATCATGCCAATCTTTACGACGAGATTCCCTGACCATTGTAGAAGACATTAGAAACTGAGTGTTTCTGGGCCACCTGGGTGGTGCGGTCCTTTGAGCCACCGGCTCTTGGTTTCAGCTCAGGTTGTGATCTCAGGGTTGTGAGATCGAGCCCTACGCTGGATTCTGTACTGAGCTTAAGTTTCTCTCCCCTCCTTCCTTTGCCATTCCTGCCGCATGCTCTTTCTTTCTTTCTCTCTAAAATAAATAGATAAATCTTTTAAAAAAGAAGAAGAAGAAGAAGAAACTGAATGTTTCCTGCCTCAGAAAACACTAGAATTTTCAAAACAAATTACCTATTAAGGTGTGTGTCTACAGGTATTACTAAAGTAACAACGTTATGCCCAGACAGGGAGGAGCACTGTGTCTTGTATGTTGGACCCTGTGTCCCTTTAATTATAGACTCAGAAGCTAAACTGATGCAATGCTCACAGGATGGGAAGGAGTTTCTGAAAAAAATGATCTGAGTACATACGCTGCTTCTCCCATACCTTTTGTCATTCTGTGAGGGTTACGGTTGTGGCACCTGACAAAGTGTACAAAAGCATAGAGGCATGTCCTGCAGGTGTAACATGAAGGCCAGCTTTGGATTGGATTTTAAATCGTGTCAGTGCCATAAGGGCAGATGTCTTTAAAGAAACAAGAAAAGCATTGGTTCTGAAAATACATTGTTCAGTTCTCTACTTGTGAGGACATAATTTATAAAAGAGATATGTGTCTTTCTTTTTTTTTTTCTTTTTTGAGTGCTATCAAGTTTGACTTGTTTTGGAATAAAATTTGAGTCAGTTAACTCCTAGGGGAAAGAAAAAAGCTTTTTTAAACTAAGCCTTGATTTTGCTGTACTGCCAAAAGTTCTCTTATTTACACTTAGTAAATACCATTTCTCTAAAGTTTTGGTTCTTAACCAGGATGGCAGTCTCCCTTGGGCACATTGGCAATGCCTAGAGACTTTTTGCTTGTCACAATGGAGTTACAAATTAGAAGTTTTCAGTTGTCGTGTCCAAGTCTGTAAGTTTGGATCATCTAAACTCCCTGATGTTGAAATACTACACACTCACATCTGGGAGATGTCAACTCCCATTTGAAAGAGTTGAAACTCTTCCAACAACATAACTCCTCTCTTAGAGAATAGAAGACCAATCTAGCAGAGCAGTATTTTCAGTTTATTGTATATATAAACACCCATTTGTTCTTCTACTATACTTGGCTCACAATCTGAGATTCTGCATAGTCATGATAACGATTGCTAACATTTCTTGAGCCGTAACTGTGTATCAGGCACTCTATCAGTATTTTTTCATCCCTATTTGCAAATGAAAATTAGGCATACAGTATTTCAGTAGTTTATCTAAAGTGACATTTGTATTAATGGTGGAACTGAGATTCAAACCATGTGGTTCCCACGGTGGCCTGCTGCCTCCCTGGTTCATTGCAAATACCTATCTTCAGCATTCTTATGCAGGATAACTGAACACTGTTGGAAAAACAATCACACAGAGCTCATGGCCTAGTACAGGTGTGAATGTATTTTCCAACCTCAGCTGGTTTACTGGTAATTCATCTATTATTTCCTTGTATTTTCAAATAAACTATTCAGCACCTTCAGCACTTTCCTAAAGTTTATCCAGAGCTTCTTACCTCAATTATATGACCTTATTTTATATCTTTTGTTATAGAAAAAAAAAAAAAGGAGAAAAAAGTCCAGGGTTTCCTGTTAATTCTTGATGAGTACCTTCCTCTGCATCCTTATATGATATCTAGCCTCATCATCTTTACTATTTCCTCATAAGGTTACCATGAAGATACCAAAAAGTTAATCATGCTTAAGCTTCAGGGTCTCTCTTTTATATGTTCTCTTCAAAGGCAGTCAAAAGGCTCCTAGCAATGTCTTCTCATGGTTTTTTATGATGTTGTAAATTTGCCAAAATAGGATGATTTTAACCTTATTTTTTCAACAGTTTTGTTTTTTTTTTTTTTCCCCATTTTGAAATACTTCAAACCTGTGGAAAAGATACAGCAAGAAAACACCCATGCAGGAGAAAAAAGGCATTGATCTTAGTAACTTTGGGAATGAGCACAGTCTATATGATTAAAGGCAGAAGGCACTGTACATGAGCACTGTATTCTACAGATAAAGTTGTGTCCTATGGAGGTAACAGTCAGTAGCTCTGAAACTACTATATATATATGTACTGGAGTTGAACAAGGAGGTAAATGTACAATGGATGGGAGGTTGCCCCATTTGTCATTGCTGGAATGAGTGGCTGCATACAAGCAAGGAGATAAGACTAGAATGATCCTTGTAGTAATGGGTTCTGATTAAAGACATCAGTATGAACTCATGGTTATCATAACATATGTTATGTACTGGCTAGAGACATTGTGTATTATATATTCATGATTAATATACATGCATGTATTTCCTTGCTCTGTGTTCTGAGAGAGCTAAAGCAATGACCATCCACGAGCAATAAGCCTACCCAGCAGTCAGATCTTGCTTTTCAGTAAGCTTCTACCTATTATAAAAGAAACCAGGGTCTTTGGGAAATCATTGATTGTAGGACAGGGGGCAGGATATATACAAGATGGGCCTAAGTGTCTTATAGTGCTAGAAAGCAAGGGGAATCCTTTTAAAAAAAGCCCACAATAATGGAAATAGGTCAGAAGGAAGGACATAAGAACAACTGAAAGAACTCCCACTGGCAAATATGGAGCAATCTGAGTTAAAAAAAAAAAAATAAACAAACCAGTCTTGGATGTTAACCCAAAATTTGAGATAAATATCCATGATTCCATGCTGCTATAAATAAATAATTTATAAATTAATAAATGGGAAAAACACAACAAAATCCTGTGCAAGAGAATTCCAAATAATTTATGCAGATACTTTACCCTCAAGAAGGAAGGAGTTGAAGCATAACTCCTCTTTTCTGAAGTAAGGGCTGTTCATAGTAACTTTCTCCCAAAGAATATAGTATGGAAACCAGGGAGGAAAGTAACTTTACAGTTACTTTCCTGTAAAAAAGGAAGCTCCCTGAGAGATGCTACCTCACTCAGTTAGGCAATCCAGGTAAACATCAGTTGTGAGGTCACATTAGTAATATGTATTCTTGTTATAATGTATCAAGAATGTCATTTTAACTGTGTGGTATTTGTCCCCAAAACACATTACCCCAATCTAATCGTGCGAAAAATATCGGGCAAATGCCCATTGAGGGATATTCCACAAAATACCTGATCAGTACTCCTCAAAACTGTCAAGGTCATTAAGAACAAAGAAATCTGAGAAAATATCGTAGCCAAGAAAAGCCTAAGGGGATTGACAACTAAATGGGATTTTATTATCCTGGATAGGATCATGAAACAAAAGACACTAGACCAAAATTAATCTCTGTGTGTGTGTCTGCATGCATTCACGTATTTATGTAAACATGCGTATGTGTTTTGTGTGTGTGTGTGTGTGTGTGTGTTTAAATAATCAGGTCATTTTCATACTTGTAATTCAAATCTAGCAATTCAGAGTTCTTCCCCACCTTCCCCCATTTCGTGTTTCTGTCTGCCTTCTTCCATAGTGAAAATTCTGGTTTCCCAAACATTGGTGTTTTTCCTCATTTGCTCTGTACTTAGGTATATGTGAATTAGTTGCAGAATTTCCACGCTGATAACACTATTTGCGAATTTAAAAAGCTCTACTAACTAAAGTTAAGATTGCTTTGCAGTTCTTTTTATCCCTATGGAATAGTTAATAAAGTTGTGTGATCACTGTACTCTATCTGAAGTAGCTTGAGTTATTGTGTGTGGTTATAGTTATGTTATTAATTTGATATATCATAAGGCATATTTGTTCCCCTTTATATGTGATTTTAGAATTTTTATTTTTCAATTTATTTGAACCATGTAAAACACAGTCCTGTAGTTCTGTATTTTCCAGAATATCATCTAAGTTGAGTCATACAACAGTAGCTTTTGGGTTCTGGTTTCTTTCACTTAGAAAAATGTGTTTGAAGTTCCACCCATGTTTTGCATGAACTGATAGTTTGTTCCTTTTTATTGCTGAGTTGTATTCCATGATAGGGATGTACCACAGCTTGTTTATTCATTCATCTAGGTTGTTTTGTTTTTTTGGCAATTATGAGTAAATCTACTCTAGGTGCTTATTTTACATATTTGTGTCACTTCACTTGGCTAAGTTCTCTAGAGTCTGATGACTGTGTGGTATAGTAACTATATTTTTAACTCTAGAAGAAACAGACTCCAGAAAGATATTTTTGGGGGTGTGTGATGTAATCACCTTATTCATTTTGTTCCTTTCTAGATGATGACCTAAAAATATTTTGTTTAATAAAATGCTTTTCTTTTTATAAAATGAAACTATATTTTCTGAGAAAATATGTAAGAACTGAAATTAAGGCAGAGTAAATGACTTACTTTTTTTGGAGTGGGTTGTAAAATAATTCTGCTGACATATTCACTTGGGACTTATAACCAAAAAAAGCTTTGTTCTATTTTTTCAAAAAGCAAAGCTATAACTTTTTAATTTATTTTTTATTTAATTTTTAAAAAAGATTTTATTTACTTATTTATTTGAGAGAGAGAAGAGGGAAAACAAACTGGATGAGGAACAGAGGGAGAGGGACGAGCAGACTCCACCCTGAGCGCAGAGCTCAGTACCCAGAGCCCAGAGCCCAATGCCTCAGCAGGACATTTCACTGACTGAGGCACCCAGGCTCCCCATAACTGTAACTTTTTTAGAAGTGAGAAATGCTCCCAAAAAGATAAAACAAAATGAGAGAAAGAGATACCATTCTGACAATAGGCAATTTTAACATTTCTACATAAAACTGATGCTTTAGATGCCATGTTAACAGAGGTAGAAGAAGGAGGTGAGTTAACGAAACAGTCAGGTTTGATTTAAATGTGTACCTTCATGGGAAATAGTAATGCTTGTTTTGGTTACACTTTCTTACTTTCACTAACCGCATACACAAACAATTTCAGCCTGAAGATATTTTCATTTGCTGCACTTCATCTCTTCATTTTTGTCTTATTTCTAAAGATAGATTTACTTTTGGGATTATGGCATAAAAGAACAGTGGCAGTTAATCGTAAGTACAAATTTAAATGTCCCCTCAGTGGGTGGGATGCGGACAACAATAGCCCAACTAAAACAAATTTAAATGGTATGATGAACATTAATCTAGCATAAGCTGATATATGAGATGTGAATTGGGTCTGTCTGTGCACCTGAGTCAGCTCTTATGCCTAGCAGTACTGAGTGAGATCCTGGAGCATAAAGAGGCATATTTTTCATTCATGGGTATTGCTGAACTCATATGCAACATTATGTATACCAGCATTACTGGCATGCAGATTACTCTATATAGATTGGTGTATGGAACTCACATTTTAAAAATTCAGATAGTTCTTAATGACATTTTCATCTTATATGCTAACTTTTTGTCCTACTCATTGTATCTTGAGTCTTCTTTTTTTCAAATTTAATTATTAATGGTGAATGCATATAAAATGCATAATTACTAATGCTTTTGCTAATTTATGATTGGTATACAATATTTGCTAAGTTTTGAGTGTAAATTTAGTACTTCAGATTTTTTTTTTTTTTTAATTTTACTAAAAAAAACTTTGTCACTTCCTTGAAGAGGTCAGCCTATGATATGTCTTCAAACCATGTTGGAACAATGAGTACTTAGGGTAATGAGTACTTTAAAGTAATGTAAGTTCTATTTAATATATCCAAGGGTTGACTGCACCAGTAAGTTAACAGAACAGTCTAGTTGAAGAACTTAACTGTGTTTTTTGTTAACAAAGGAAAACTTTTTCTCTAATATAGTAGAACTCACTATTTAGATTATATGCTATTTTAAAATGTAAACACATACACACACACATATATACATGTATATATATATATGAACTTTTATGTATTTATATATCCCTGGGAAATGTAATAAGGTCTATATTTTTTGCATTGTAGAAATCCCAAGCATTTTGAAACTACATAAATATTTGTCAGTAGTGACAAATGACTTTCTTTTAGTATCTGTGTGACAAATCCAAAATCAAATACATTGGCTATTTGTTCATAATATACTTTGCAAGACAGCTTTGATTGAACTGAGGAGATGACTTGTGACTCTCCTTTGTGTCTTTCCCTTCTGAAAAGTATGTCCTCAAGGCTATTTTGTTGGAAATGCATGATTTTAAAGCTCTTTTTACTGATTTTTTTGACAAGAACATTAGATCCTTTAATCACTCTCTTAACTTTTTATCATTATAAAACTGAGGTTCAGAGAGTTCTAATGATTTGTCCAAGGCCATGCAGTTGGGTATTGTTAGGACAAAGATAGAACTAACTTATCTTGATGCCCATGACTACTCTTACATTAGGTTAGGCTGTGACTTAGTTCTCTGTGGTATCTTAAAGATATGGGGTCTCTAAAAGGTGAGTGTAAAGATATGTTCATACATAAACATATATTTGCATAAAGATGTATTCATTAGCCTGAAGACTCAGGTGTGATAGTGGAAAGTATCAACTGTTCTATATATCTACCTATCTACTGTTGGATCAATTAATCAATTGATTTTTCTCAAGTGCCATAAGTAAAACCTGTTTGTTTCAGGAAAAAAAACAAACAAGGAATGTTAGGCAAACTAAGTAGATTGGTATTATTAGTGGATTTAAGCCAAAATTTATATACTCTTGTCTCTAATTATTTTCCAAACTCAGATAATATTAAGCTTCTTATTAAAGAGCATTTAAATATTTTTCTTCATATTCTACTTCCACTGTTTTCTTCACTTTCTCATAGATTTTTATGGCTAACATATTCATAGGCCAAGTCCTTAGAAACCTCCAAGTTTTCATCTTTTTAATATCATTCCTATTTAATGATTTTTGGTTTTTGTGAAGGTCTGATTTAGATCTTACCAAGATACAGCACCAACACTTCTGTTGTAATTAGATGGAGCAGTGATGGAATATTTCCTATTAGTGGCAACAATTGGTTTATTTTCTTATATTTTATTACCCTCTTTTATCACCTTGTGTATATTATGAGTGAAATACTTTAATGATCTTCCCCCTTAGCAAAGAAATTACTTATTACAATAAGTAATTTTTACAGAATACACACACATGCACACACACACACGTATTTGTTATGGTATGTCAAAAAATAATTAGTAATAGAGAATTCTTTTGAAAATGAGGGGCGCCTGGGTGGCTCAGTGGGTTAAAGCCTCTGCCTTCAGCTCAGGTCATGATTACAGGGTCCTGGGATTGAGCCTCACATCGAGCCCCGAATTGAGCCCTGCATCAGGCTCCCTGCTCGATGGGGGAGCATCTCTGCCTACTTGTGATCTCTGTCTGTCAAATAAATAAATAAAATCTTAAAAAAAAAAAAAGAAAATGAGTTAGTTGCCTATGCCAAGATAGTGAACAATTTTGATGATTACTGCCATTAAGCCAGTTCTACAAACAAAAAGGGACTATGGAAAGGCCTTAAAAGTGATCTAATATTCATCCTCTGAAATAAAAAATGGTAGTCTAAATAGGTCATGTGACTTAGTCAAGATTATAATGTTAGTTTAAAAAATCCAAGGAAAATCAGAATGTTTGATCTGCCATTTCTGTAGGTTCACAAAATTAGATTCAAAGTAATTAACAGGTTTCACATTTTATAAATCTCTGAGATACCCCATAGAAGAGTCTTGGTTTGTTGTTTGTTTGGGGAAGTAGTTAGTGGTGAGGGAGAGAAATACTTCACCAATCTTGCCATTTTTTTGGATAAGTTTTAAATGGGTTGAGAATGATTTTCTATTTTAATCTTTTAAACAAATGTCCCTGAAAATGTTGTATTATTTATTCAAATTCTCAGGGGGCAATTTTGCATTCCAGTGGGTTCCTGAGAAAGTCATTTGGACTCTTCAGTGAGAAAACACAAGAAGAGCACACATAATATCTGATCCCAGAGGAAATAAATGCAATTCTGGGGCAAGAAGATAAAATTTAAAAATAAGCAAAATTCTCTGTGATAATTATCCTCAGAAAGATATGAAAAGGTAATATGACTTCCAGTTTCAAGGTTGGTAAAATAGTGGCAGAATGTAGGCTGGTAAATAGGTGAGTTAGGGGTGGATGGCAGGTTGTGGTACTAGTTGACTGAACATTATGGTCCAAACAGTTTAAGAATATTAGGAAGCAATGGGAGAGAAACATAAAATAGAGATAAAAGAGAAGTGTGAATTGGAAGGTAGAAAAAGAGCAGCATAGGTACCATTTCTTTAACAATTTGTCACCAGAGTATTAAGTATATGATCATCTTTAAATTGGGAGCTTAACATAGAAACAGATCATGTGAGCAATTAGTCCAATGGTTTGTTGTTTTGAACTGGCTCAAAAAAAAAAATAAATAAAATAAAATAAAAAATAAAAAACAAAACAAAACAAAAAAACCCTCAAAATTAAAGGAAGTGGAAACATCTTCAGTGTGTAACATAATAAGCATTGTAGATTCTGTGTTAAATCTTTTATTAGGTGTTCATCATTACCAACCAAACCATTTACAAATGAAGTATTCTAACGTTTTTAAAATAACCATTTATAGTTGAAATTTTTGTTTTAGTTGGGTTTTGGGGCAGAAGGGAAATGGGGCTGTACCCTGACCCAGAAGCTCAGCTTTAATCTTTGTCAAATCTGTCTTGACCATTAGAGATGACTAGATATATGATAGATAATAATTTTGCGGTGGTGCTAGAAGCTATCCTGGAGGATTTATTTTCAAGCACTTTTGTGAACTGGTTGCCACTCATTGCCCAAGTCAGGGAATAGGGCAGTCGGCACAAAGGAATATTAAGGATTTTGATGACATTAATGACTATTCTTTCTAATAAACTTGTTCTCACTACTTTGTGATTATTGAGTTAGATTTTCCAAACTAGCACTTTCCACTTTAACACAATATTTTTATTTATTTACTTATTTAAAAATTTTTTTAAATTTTATTTATTTGACAGACAGAGATCACAAGTAGGCAGAGAGGCAGACAGAGAGAGAGGAGGAAGCAGGCTCCCTGCTGAGCAGAGAGCCCAATGTGGGGCTTGATCCCAGGACCCTGGGACCATGACCCGAGCCAAAGACAGAGGCTTTAACCCACTGAGCCACCCAGGCGCCCCTAACACAATATTTTTAAAACAGTATTTTATTTTATGTATTTTTCAAGATTGATTTTATTTATTTATTTATTTATTTATTTATTTATTTATTTATTTATGAGAGAGACCGAGCATGCAAGTCGGCGGGGGGAGTAGATGAAGACGGAGAGAGAATCTGAGGCAGCCTCTGCACTGAGCATGGAGCCTGTAGCGGGGCTCGATCTCACCACTGCAAGATCATGACCTGAGCTGGATTTCACCACTGCAAGATCATGACCTGAGCTGAAACCAATAGTCAGACACTTGCTTAATCAACTGAGTCACCCGGGCACCCCAACAGTATTTTATTTTTTAAGTTTCAGATTGAGATATGAGTGGAACATAGGATATAATGTAATGATTCTTGTCTTTTTCTTTGTATCCCGGACCTGGGATATAAAAAGTACTCAGTAAATATTTTTTAACTTAATTAATAAATTATCTGACTATATTGCATTGGCCCTTCCATATGCAAGTTATAGAATCTTCACAGCAAAAGTGTATTGTGGTTAGTAATAAAACCCCATTTCACAGAGTGGGGAGGGGCTTGTGGAAACTTAGATGATTTATCTAAGGTTGCCCATTCATAATAGCAAATTGAGACTCAAATCCAGTTTGTGTCTGGTACTCTTTTTCTCTAAACCATAGGTGCTAGTTTAGAAAATTGGTGGTTGGATCTCTAGTCTTAATGTTGCTTATTATCAGTCAAACTATTTTTTTAAATATTTTATTTATTTATTTGACAGAGAGAGACACAGCGAGAAAGAGAACACAAGTAGGGGTAGAGGGAGAAGCAGGCTTCCCGCCGAGCAGAGAGCCTGAGGCAGGGCCCGATCCCAGGATCCTGGGATCATGACCTGAGCCGAAGGCAGACGCTTAACGACTGAGCCACCCAGGCGCCCCCGGTCAAACTATTTTGAGCCATGCATTTAACTTAAGTGCATTTTGTGTGTTATTTCATATTCATAAAGTTGGAAATTTAGAATACATGCATAATTTCTTTAAAAAAATCTGCCTCTAAAGTTATATAATTCTACAACAGAAAACCCATGTTCAATTATTCCACAGTGCTTATATGTATATGGTGTGAGTTATGATAAAATCCTGTTTAGAGTCTTATCTATAAAGACACTTACTTCAACTTAACTTTTATCCTGAGATTTTTGCATTACAGTTTTCCCCTTGTAGTTTGCCTCCTGTCATGATAATCTGTTGCTATAACCCTTGTGGACTCTGCCCCAAAAATGGACTGACATGACTATTTAATAAATTTATGAATGCTTACTTCACCCCACCTGCTTCATTCTGGGAGACAAGAGTAAGAGCATTAGGAGAGAGGACACAGCTGGATCTGTTTCTCCAGAGGGCAGATCTTTGTGAGGCTCCATGTGGATTAATGAACACATTTAGTTTACAGACAACCTACATTCTCCAGCCTGGCCCCTATCGGCAATAACAGCAATATTTGACCCTCATTTACAGTCTTTATTTTAGTTCTCATTTTGATCTTAACTGAGCATGGGAGAAAGGTGCTATTTTTTTGAGGATCCCATAGAGATCCTAACAGGACTTGATTTCATGGTTGTTGTAGGCAGTTAACAACGTGAAACCTAGTTTTCTGAGCATGTCTCACTTTTATTGACTAGACCTTTGAAAACTATGCGTTCTTAAAGATACCATATATTAAATTTCTTTTCAATGTTAGGGGCTACTGGGTGACTCAGTTGGTTAAGTGCCCAACTCTGAAATCAAGAGTTCTGGTCTCAGTCTCAGGGTTATGAGTTTGAGCCCCTCGTTGGGCTCCATGCTGGGTGTGGAACATACTTAAATTATTTTAAATGTTTAAGCTCAATAATTAACTGTATTGGTAGGCTATGAAAAATTGAATATTCAGTTTTGTGATGTTGATAGCTTTTGGAGGAAACTATTGAATTTCCATTTCATACTTGTACAAAGCTAGAAACACTGAGATAGTAATGGAGTGGAGGCACTGAGAAGGAGACTGTTGGATGTGTATAATGCCCATTTACCCATTATGCTTTCTTCCTTTCCAATAGAAGGCAGATTTCGCTCTGGGGTCAAATCTCCTTCACCCAGCTCTGTGCTGAGGAAGCTATTCTTCTCACTGGTGTTGAGGGTGGGCCCAATTAGATCAATCATCATATGACATTATTTTTAGCAACTGTGGGCAACCTAATGTAGTCCAGTAAAATGAAAAGGAATGACTGTGGTCATGGTTCCAAGAAGGGTTTCTTTTTCTTCATGTAAAATGTGATAAGGAACATGATTCTTAAGTGCTTCTCTTTGGTGGGGTGACAGAGCAGGGAAAATCGGGTTCTCTGTGACCTAGTTTTACTTTGCTGGTGGGCTCTAGTTCTCTTGTTGGTTTGCTTTAATTTTAGGCTGCTTAATATGTCAAGTAATCAATTTCTTTATTAAAATCCATTTTATTACTCTAAAACCTATCTAGCTAATTCTTCTAAGACATTTTGAGAGAAAAAAGTTTCAGAATAGAAATAATGACCAAAAGAAGATAGGAATCTACTTACCTGGCTCAGTCTATGGAAGTGTGTTTAAATAGTCTTAAACAAAGTACAGTCAAAAAGTTTCAGGTGTGTGTGTTTCAGGTATGTGGGTGTGTTTCAAATAAGTGTTAGCAG
>ML101063.1:0-91766 GCA_003697995.1 Taxidea taxus jeffersonii
ACACACACACACACACACACACACACATTGTTACAGTATGATTGGACATGTCTATGCTAAGGCAGTAGTAGGGATATGGCAGATTGGTCACTAAGCCAGGAGACATCTGCTTCAGTATCTCATTGTGAGTCTCTGCCTTTCCTCTCCCTGGGCTTATAACTACTTAAAAACTAGAACTATGAGAAGTATGCAGTGACACACTCTCCCCACCCCACCACTTTCTGTCCTCCTCAGGTCTGGGCATTAATCAGAATAAGACAGGTTATATTTTAGTAACTAATGACCCCACTACTTATGTGGCATTTAAAAAAATCATATTTCATTTATGTTAATGTCACTCTGGGTGCTGTGGGCGTGTTTCATGATTGCTTTCTTTCTGAGACCTAGGCAGATGGGACTTTTCCTTGGTCAAGGGAACATGGAGAAACTGGTCACTGGCTGGTAAAGCTTCTTCCACAAGGAATCCTATCACTTTTCCCCACAACGCATTGGCTTGAGCAAGTCAAAGGTAGAGTTTAACATTAATAACACAGAAAAGTAGATTTTTTTCTCAGGAGAGTTAATGAGTAATTTACTCTAGTCATTATACAGTATACAGTTTCTCTCTTTCTTTCACTGACAATGGCTTAATTCTCAGCTACTGCTTTTTGCTTCAGTTCTACAAACTGCCTGGGGTATGGCTTCAGCTGTGAATATCACATTGTGTTTCTATTGTGCATATTTGTGTTTTCTTGATTTTAGCCCAGCTGTCTTTTTGATTTTCTGTTTTTTACTTTTTTGTCTCATTGTTGTATGGAAAGAACATAGGAAGAGTATAGGAAGATACCTCATATTAAAAAATTCAATATGCCATCTTGCTCAAATGTTAACCATATTTTTTGTGTGTGGGGGGAAAAATAAGATTCCACTATTAAATCCAAGATTAAATCCCTACTCTCTCCCACAAATCATCCTTTGGGATCCATGTTAGTTTCAAAACACAGAACTAATGTCTCCAGGCATGGAGGGACATGGGATCTCTGTATCTTTCAAAATTTTGATGTTCACTGATCAGGTCAAATTTCCATGTAACCAAAATGCATTCCTTGCCCTGAAACGTTATCTCATTAGTAAGTATAAATTGGTGCTTATTCAGCTGAGCCATGCAATTTTTGGTTTAATAAAAGCCTAATCTTGCTCATTTGTTTACTCTGTTTACTCCCTAAAGGCTAAGGCTTTGTGACTGAATACAGTGCTTAATAAACAGAAGAAAGAATATTAATTGTAGGTGCTGCCATTTTCCTAAGAGCTGAATTTGGCTGCAGACCAAATGGGCTCATGGGTAGAACCACTGCCCTCAAGCTTAGGCTTCCAGCTGTCACAAAATGGATCTTGGTCTCAAACAAACACATTTACAGAATAATACCCAGTTTTACCGGAGTGGATCAGCTCAGCTAGCATCAGTCTGCACTATAACTCTCTTCCTCTCTCAACCTTTACATCCCTGCATACTTTCTTCCTCTAACACATCCATCTAACATGGAGAATAGTTACTACTCATTCAAATGTGTCTTTGGTGCTGAACAAAAGGGAACTAATCTTTACTTCTTTTTCCACCAAAGTCTCACATTTCTCCAGGCAAACTGTCATGGAGGCAGACATTAATTTCTTTTCCAGGGCTGGCACTGAAAAAGAGGGATAAGTTTCTTGTGCAAAATGCAGGAAATGAAAGTTCTCCAATCAAAGCAAAGACCTTTCTGTAGGCGAGTCCTGTCTGGAGTAATTGGCTCCCATTACTGGAGATCTTCAAACAAACGTTTGATGATAATTTGGTATCACAAGGGAGGAAGTATTTGTGTGTTTGTGTGTGTTGCTTGTGTGTGTGTGTGTATGTGTGTGTGTGTTTCAGAACTAATCCCTTTATAAAAAGCTTTTAAAAATTATGTTGGATTTTATTCTTTTGCACTATAATCTTTATTCAGCACTTGCCTTTTTATTTCATGTCTCTTAGTTCTTCCTCATACTTAAAACATTTATATATTACCTTCTCCTTAACTCTAAAAGAAGTTCCTTCTTTCCCTCAATTCCATTTCTCTCTGAAGTCTCATAGCTATCTTTTCCTTTACCAAGGAATACATGTTTACATATATAAAGCAGAATACATAATACGACCAATTGATGTCTGATGGTGTCCCCCACAACTATGATGACAACATGAGCTTGTCAAATGGGGTTACATAGGTACTTCCATGTTCATGTGAGGTCATGGGATATGATGTATCCCCCTGAATTATCAGTTGTACTAAGTAAGACATTGAAAACATTATGCTGTTAATAAAGCAAACACAAATTACAGAGATCACTGCAGAATCTTTATGAACTTCAGATTAAAATAAAATCCCCAAAGTCCCACAGTAACCCCATATTGCCAGACTCCTACTGGAAACCTGTTGGGTCCACCGTAGAGTAGCAGCCTAGGCATTTAGTGGGTGAAGCCGAGGGTTCTGCAATGAGATTTGAAAATGCTGGACCAGTCAGGGCCCCATGTACTCTCAGAACTAATCAAATGAAGCTTGCCTTCAGGGCAAAGACCCACACTGTTGAGAAACTATTAGGAGAAAACCAAATCTATCAGAATAGCTACAATAGAGGCAAAGGAAAGAAAACATTTTGTTTTGTTTTGTTTTTAAATAAGGAAAAGGAACAGATGCAGCATTACAGTGAATGTGAGGTCATATTTTTCGTTGTTGTTATTACTTTGCAAAAATGACAGGAGAGGGAGCTCTAGAGCCATAATGCTGGAAAAAACTGTTCTGACCCACCAGCCTTCCTAAAACTAAAAGGAGGCTCCAAGAAGGAGGAGAAGGAGGAGGAGGAGGGAGAGAATGAGAAACGGCTCATGGTCAATTTCCATACAGAACTATTATAAGGTATTACTAAGAAGAGAAAATAAACACAGAATGGTTCAGGAAATAAAACAGTGCCAGAAAGACACGTTCAAAACAACAGAAAACTATAACCGAAATTTTTTTTTTAATAAAGATTTTATTTATTTATTTGTCAGAGAGAGAGGGAGAGAGAGCGAGCGAGCACAGGCAGACAGAGAGGCAGGCAGAGACAGAGGGAGAAGCAGGCTCCCCGCTGAGCAAGGAGCCCGATAGATATGGGACTCGATCCCAGGACGCCGGGATCATGACCTGAGCCGAAGGCAGCTGCTTAACCAACTGAGCCACCCAGGCATCCCCCGAAAATATTTTTAAGTAGCTACAATAAATAAAGAAGCTATGAAAGAACAGCATCTCCCAGAATTAGGAAAACTCCAAATAGAGGTGATTAGAAAAATTAAGCTCTTTTTAAAAAGGAAAAAAAAATTACAAAAAGAAAAGACACATTTGTATCAGTCTTTATTTTTGTTCTGTTGCATGTAACACTGTTGATTTTCTGGAACCATCTCTTTCTCTGGCCACAGAGTAGGTAATAGTCCTAATCCTCCACCAGCTGCTTCTTCCTGTTTGGCTTCAGGGGCTTCTCTCTGTTACTGCCCCAGAAAAGGGATATTTCCTATGCCAGTCTTTTGGCTACTCTTTAAGTTCACTCTACTCAATGGCTACAGTGACTTATAAAGTGAGAATAAGCCAAATGTGCCTGCATTCCTAACATGCCCCTGTATTCATGACCTGATCTGCATATGACCAGCCAGCTGCTTTTTCTAGTGTCTCACTGGCATCTAAGGCAGACCAGGTCCAAAGTCATCTGCTTAGGGCTGAAATTCTATGCCTTCTCCAAAGTTCTATAACTTGGAAAAGGGTGCTGCTTTTCTCTCACTTTCTTAGAATCAATCCTCCGAAAGCATCCATCTCTGCTCTCTTCCTCACCCCACCACTTAATCTAATGTCCCTGTCTGCTTATTTCCACTTCCAAAGTATTTCTCAACTCTGTTCCCTCTTTTCCTATTTAACTACTACTGTTCTAGCTCCTTCTGCATCTCTGAAGTGGACTCTTGCAATGAGTTATTTGTCTTCTCTGACTTCATTGCATCTCAGCTGCAAATGATGGTGTAGAGCCCAGCCACACTATGTTTAGGGGGTTCCGTTTATCTACAAAATAGTGTGAGCGATACCATTCAGTGTTGTGATTCTGTCCTGGCTCTGCCTTCTTTGAGAGCAGTTGGTCCTCAGATCATTTTTGTTTTCAGCACTATAGAAGGAATTTAAAATTTTCAATGTTACAAGTCAGTAGAAACTACAATACAATAACCATTAAAATAAAGTCTTTTTTATGACAGTAGCTAGCATCATTTGTAGCAGCACCAACAAGCTCAGATTTATTAGCAACTCTAAACACAAATTTGAAGAGTTCTCAGTACATCTCCAGCCCACCACGTGCAAACATTGAGTCACTGTCCAGTAGAGATATGGCCAAGTTTGTAATGTGGCCCTCGAGCTCTTTTATAATCTGGTACCAACTTCATTTTTAGTCGCATTTCTCATCCCTGTCCCCCAGGAAGGAAGGACTAGCTGGACTGAGATCAGCTAGAAGACAGAGAATAGGTGACAAAGACACTAGACAAGTAACTGGGGGGTCCCCAAAGACTTGGGGATAATTGGAGGTCAGTCATCAATCTGATTGTGGAATCAAACAATAGAGAAGATGACCATACAGAAAACATAATGTGGGGTAATCTGCTGATCATTGTTTGAGTACTTACTGTATGTCACAGAAGAGGTTAATGCTAATAACAGTGTTAATCAATATCAGCATTCTAACAAAAGATGTTGGGACTTAGTTGTGGGCGTCGTACTTCTTTAGTAGGGTTCCATTGTCTAGAAAGTAAGGGAGGTTGGAGATGTTCGCCTAATGTAATAACCAGAGTGTCATGTAGGAGACAACAGTTTGAGACATTTAAGCCAAGGACAGTACTAGTGGAAGACAGTGATGACTGATTTTCTCTAGGTTTCCTTCTATTCCCAGAAGTCAAATGGGGTATTGTAGCAGGCAGTGTCTTTATGCAGGACTGTGAGCTAAGGGGAAAGAGGAACACAGGCTATTTCCACTGGCTGCTTCAAGATTTTTCCTTAGAGTACAAGTATGTCTATTCTCTAGAAACAGCTGAATTACTAGAAAAGTGATTTCCATGAGTTCCTCTTACTTTATCTCTTGTCATAGTCCTGGCTCAGTGCAGGTGCTGACACCTAGGACAGAGGTGCTAAGCCTTGTGCACACTTCTCGGCCCCAGAGAGAAGGTTTGAAATGGATTTCTTATATCGGTGTTAGGGTTTAACCTTTGATTTCAATGGCTTCCTTGAGATGCTTTCCTTTGACTCTCTTTGCCTCCCTTTTGACACTTGAGCCATTTTCTAACTTTCTAGCCCTTGGTTATGATTTCCCTATCTTTGTCATGCCCCCCAAACTAAATATTTGTTACTGATGACTAAAAATCTATATTCACCCGTTATTTGAACACCAAGTTAACACTAGTAAGATATGTCTAGTAATACTCTGGGTTTCTATATCTTTACTTCCTACAGAATGGGGAGGTGAATCTTCCATTTGGTCAGGATTTTTTTTTAATTTTTGGTTTTAACCAGTGAGTAAGCCCTAGATAAGTTATTATCAACCTAATTATTTTTATCTATAGGCAAGAAAAAGAAGTATACTTATCACTGCCATTGACTTGGCTTAATTTTTAAGCATCCCAATAATGAGTACCATTCATTCATTCAACAGCTTTTGATTTTTGAGTTTGGAAAATTCACTGTGCCCTATTTTGTGGGGAAGGAGAAAGTGAATCTTGCATGTCAATTCCATTGATTTTATTTAGTTAGTACTCAGTGTTAGCAGTCTTGCCATTGATGATCAAGAAATGATGAACGTGGCATATATATTACTAACAATCTATATTCTCTATCAAAATATTTTGAAATTCTAGATTAGCAACCAGACTATAAAAAAACTATGAGAAAACTATCAGGTGATCAAAAGGCCTGAAATGCCAGCCAAATAGATTTTTAAATGTGACAGGGAGTCATCCAGTTGGAGTTTTTAATTGACTTAAATGTACCCTGAAGCAGAGTCCCGATCCCTATGTGGGCTTGATATGGGCCTGGATGTGATGTGGGCCACTGTTGCAAAGGGAACCCAGGCATAGTTAGCCTACAAGGGCTGTTTCCTGGGCATGATGCTTAACTGAGGTGAAAAAACTGGGGGAAGGTGGATGGAGGGAAAGACTTCACGGAGTCTTGTTGAAAGGGCGAGAGCAATTATACTAGGGTAAATGGCCATTTTGTTCGCAGGAAGAACAGTGGATTAAATGCAACAAAGGTGTTTCAGAACACTGATTCCCAGAATATTAGGTGTGTGTGCTGGAATATTCCTGCTACGCAGAGACTACTGAGCTTCAACAGGGAAGAGTTGTTCTTCAAAGATGCAGCCGCTGTTTAATACATTGTTAAACCGTTGAAGTGTGCCAGTCCAAGCACCATGTTTCATTTTGGGAATTTGGAGAAATTTATCTGTGATCTTGGGATCAGTATGCCATAGGAATTAGAGTACAGCATAGAAGATACCTATGAAAAACTCAGAGTTGCAGTGGTGACTCTATCAGCTTCTTCTCACACTGGCAAGATAGTGTTCAGAAACTATCTTTGCTTTTTCTTTCTGCCTTCAAAAAGTGAGCTGACATATTCCAGATGGCATGCAGGCCATTAGTGCACTGCCAGGCCCTCCAACAATGAATCACAGGCATCAAGCTATGGCATAGAAGAGAGGGTTAATCATTGTGTCACCGGTATCTGCAGAGTTCATAATTTTAGATTTTGGGCAAATGGAAAATTGTAATCTTCGGCTGCCTTTTGCCAGGTCACTGAGTCCAATATGACAGAGAGAACAGGTGAGAAGCCTGTTTACCTGGGGCAAACATGGCTTTATCTTTAAAGACTGTTTGAAGAATGCACAGAATTTCTAGGGAGAGCAATATTCTGGAGGACAGATATGCTCACATGTTCCTGTGACATTTGTTTTCACCTTATAACATTCATGGGATGTGATGATAAGTTCAGATTATCTGTTCCAATAGACAAATTCATTTAACACTCAACATGATTCATTGCTAAATCATGCTTTGATTTCTCTGGGTTCCTTTAAATTACCAAAGTATCTTATATGTGAGCTGCACTGACCAATTTTCATCTTGGGAAGACGAGGAAAACAACCTTATCAAAAATTAGGAAAATGTCAACATTAAATATGGACTTAATTTACTATCAGACTGCATGCTAGAAATAACAATGACCTGGGTAAAAAGAATGGTAAAATCCATTAGAGATTACTTGTACTTACTGTGATTTTTTAAAAAAAAATCAGTTTTACTCTCATACCTCATCATTATCATATGTATTTAAAGAATGTCTCATTAGGCATTCGGAGTAAGAATGGAGATCCCCCAGGATGGAGAGAGGAGAAGTCCTGACATGTTTGCTTCAAATGAGTAGCATCTCAGATACATGTAAATGTCTGAAAGTCAGGGGCGAATGTGCAGCAACAAAAAATGGATGCACAGAAGGATACACAAAGTATCTCATACTTTGTAAGTCAGCCTGGGCCTGCTCTGCATAATCTAATGTCAGTGAGAATAGATGTGTAGTTCAAGGTGATCAAATTGGCAAACTCGGGTTTAATGGACTAAAATTAAATACTAGAGATTATGACAACTGCTCAGAATCTGGTAAATCCTTGTCAATTTATGGTGTTTACTCAGATATATTCATTTCAGCATAGAAACATGTATCTTTTAAATCCTGACTATGTGAAAACACTAAGGTTAATATAGAAGAGAAAGATCATCTATGAAGCAGTACCACCCACCAGACTCTTTGTGATAACAGTCTTCTGGGGTAGCATAAATGCTTATTTGGTGGGGGAGGAAATCACAACCTAGGGATTATTAAAGAACTTGTCTAGCCTGTGCGACTCAGCAGGAGACCAACACCCCTATCCTTCCTCAATATCATTCTACTCTCCAGGAAATGTACCTGTTCTGGGTGCATGTAGACATAGCCATCAATTTTGTTGTAGTATGACTGGGGAATAAAAGAACTTGATGTGTGGGTGTGGGGGTTGGTTTGGAAGTATATTTTGGAAAGGCTTAGTTACTATCTTTGTAAATTCATGTAACTATCTCTGTACTTATTTATGTCAGACTCTACATGACAGAATAGGTAGGGAAATCCAATTACCCGTCCATCTCCTGAAAAATCAATGAGGACAACTACATCTACAAAAATATGCTTATTTCATCTTTGCTGAAGGGCACACTTTACCAAACATTATTCAGTAATTTCACTTGTAAATCTTAGAAATATTGTTATTTATAATTATGTACTTTAAATCATTTTCACTTTCTTTTCTTTTCTTTCTCTCTCTCTCCCATCCCTCCCTCTCTTTGTCCCTTCCTTCTTCCTTCCTTCTTCCCTTCCTCTCTCTCTTATTCTTTTTCTTTCTCTTTCTCCCCTCCCTTCATCCCTCCCTTTCTCCCTCCCTCCCTCCCTCCCTTCCTCTCTGGTTCTCTTTCTGTCTCTCTCCTTTTCTTTGAAAGTTTATGAGAGAAGTAAGAATCTCTTTGATGCTCTTTGACAAGATTGAAGATGAATAAACAATGACCTTTGGAGTTACTTAGGTGTTGATTAAGACATGTGGGCTTTGTTCAAACATAAATATTTATTAGTTGTGTGACCTTGTGCAAATCATTTAAACTGTCTACTCTTCCATTTCCTTAACTATAAAACAGAGTCAATAATATATTCTCAGAGTCATGGTGAAAACAAAATGAGATACTGGGTACAAAAGCATTTACCCCAGGGGTGGTTTAGTCGTTGAGCTACCATCTCTTGATTTCAGATCAGGTTATGATCTCAGGGTCATGGGATACAGTCCCACATAGGGCTCCTCATTCAGCGGGGAGTCTGCTTGAGATTCTCTCTTTTTTGCTTCCTTTCCCTCTGCCCCCACCCCATGCTCATTCTCTCTCTCTTTCTCTTTCTCTAATAAATAAGTTTTTTGTGTTTTGTTTTGTTTTGTTTTTTTAAAAGCATTTTCCCCAGTATTTTGAACATAGTAAGTGCACAGTAAATGCTAGCTACAAAATTACTTCACTATTACTGCTATAGTCACACCTGGGAAAATCATTTCTTCACTCCAAGCCTCAGATTCCTCTCTTTTAAAGTGAGGCTTAAATGAGACAGCAGATGTGAAGTATTCACCACAAACCACAGCCTTGGTAAATGTGAATGACCTTCTCAATCCACTTTGATCCAGATACCTTCTATTGCCAAGTAATTGCCCTTTGCTGGGCTGGGGACTGTGGACAGTCAAAGCTGACCTTGTTTCCAAGAGCCCTGACACATCAGTATGGTCTGTCAGTTTTCTGGGAAGGTACGCATTGTCAAATTTACCTTCTCTGACTGCCCCCCCCCCAAAAAAAAACACATCACCTGTAGGATATGAGGTATCAGTTTGCATCCTGCTTCAGGAAACATGCTGCCTTATCGAGCTTAACATACCCAAGTATACGGAAGTCAGTCATACAACTTTCCATCAGCTTGTCTTAGAACTCCTTGTTTTGATCTAGTCAGTGCACACCAATCCCCTGATGATCTTGTGAAAATGAAGCTTCTGTTCCAGGAGGTCTGGGTCAAGGCCAGAGGTTTTGCATTTTGCAGGTCCCAGGTGGTGACAGGGCCACAAGATCACCTGTTGAGCAGACAGTCTTGGAGTCCTTACACGTGTCGGGTAGATAATTAATGAGCTCGCACCCTATCTAGATGATTACTTTGACTGACAGAGATTAGCAGACGTTCCTTTCATGTCCTGTATTCTCCACTCTGAGCTCCGTGTTCTCTTTTTTCAGCACTGCTTCCTTAAATGTGAAGACAAAGTAAAAACACTACCTGTTCCTCCTCCTCTGGGAACGCTCCCTGGTTGACCCCCCTCCCAAAACAGCACAGTCTTTTTATCCAGTGTGCCGCACTGGCAGGAGGTTTAACGATTATCCTTTCCTGTTGTAATTTTTTCTCTATTTTATATTCTTGATGTTTCTCTAGAACATCATGAGGGATTCCATATCCCGTTCTTGGCATCTCATGCTGTTTTGGCAAACACTAGATGCTCAAAAAACTGAGCAAGTGGAGGGTATACAGTAGAACAATCAGCGTCAGTCGGAGTCTGATGGACTTTGGTTCAAATTCCCACTCCTCCAAAATCAATATAAAATTAAACAAGTAGCTTAGCCTTCCTTTACCTATAAAAGTTAAAATATTTCACCTGACCCTATAAGGCTGCTGTGAGAATTATAAAAGATAATATCTGTGTGGCATTTAGCCCCTGTACCTGAGGGAGAGCCAATAAATGTTAATGGGGTGGTTTATTCTTACCACAAACATTATTGGATTCTTTGAGAATTTCCTCTAGTAACATAAACAAGTATTAGAATGCAATTCTTCTCCTTCTATTGGAGAGTGAATGAATTCATGTTATACTGATTTTATTATGGTCTTACAGCAAACGATTTTGTTATTGGGACTCTCAAATCTTCATAGAATAAGGTCTATCTAAATAAATTTAAAATGAAATGTAAAAATGTTTATTATCATTCATTTCACATATCAGGTCCTTGAAAGATGTTTTTGAACTAAGTCATAAGAAAACCTCTTTGAGCAATACTTCTTACATTTAAACAACTTTATGACTGAGACGGTTAGGCATTGCCAAGGTCAACCATTTACTAAGGTACTTACTTTGCAAACTGGGATACCTAGATCACTGTGTTCGGTGTTCCTTTTCACTGCTGCTTCAATACCCCAAACCTCTCTGATCCAGCTGGTCAAGAACTAGCCTGAGATGTGCCCTCCCTCCTGGTGCCTCACTCTTTGCAGCAGAGATAAATGGATTAAGAACAAGAAATAATTGAAGCACATCAAGTGGAGAAGACAGTCACTTTCCATAGAGTTGCCTGCATTGATTGCAATTTGAATGCATGATGACCTCTTTCCCGGGAGTGTGAAAAAGAAATCGTTCATAAAATACCTAGGAAGTCTCTCAAGGAAACTAATTAATGGCATTATTATCTTAAGCACAGCAAAGATTATTGAAAAGTTTCCTGTTACTCAAAATACTTTATAAAACAAATTATGATTACCTTGGATACTGTGCTTTAATGAATCTTCCATTGATTTCCTGTATGTTTACAGAGAGGTTTCAGGCTTTATTTTCAACAGTTTACACACCATTTGAAGGAGAGGGCTTCATAGGTACCGGAAAGGGAAAGTCATTTTCTGCTATTACATCTCATGAAGCAAGAACCAAGAACTTGAAGTGAAAGGGAAAAAAATGGAGTCCCATGTCTGTGCCCTGCCACACCAGTAGCATTTCTCTAGATATAAACTAGAAATTAATTCGCTGTATTGAAGGGTGATGCGCATATCCAGAGGTGCTAAGCTATGCCACAGTTTTTACCAAAGTGGTTACACTAGTTGACATTTCAGTTGCTTTGTATCCTTAACAACAGGTGGTGTTTTTTAATTTTCAATATTGCCAACTTTACATACATAAATGTATCTTGTCTGGGACATAATTTATATTTCCTTCATCATATATTATCTTGTGTTATGGCTATGTGGGTCCCCACCCCTTTTTTAGTGCTTCTCAAATCTTTTGTCCAGTTTTCTCTTTGGTTTCCAGCCTTTTCCATATTGATCAATGATACTTTATATTTTCAAAATATTTATGTGTGTATGGATGGTGGGAATACCTTCCCAATCTAGGATTTGTACTTTCAGGTAGTTTATGATGCTTTTTGGTAGATAGAAGTTAATTCTGGATTTTAATGTAAATTTTACCTTACGTTTACTTTAGATTTTTCTTTTTCCTTTAGTTTGTTCTTTTTGTGTCTCATCTAAGAAATCCATTCCTACTATGAACTTCTGAAAATATACTCCTACATTGCCTCCTGTGTGTTTGCTTTTCACATTTAGATCTTTATTTACTACTTTGAGTTGAATTTTGTTGTACCAGTATGTCAGACAGATTCAGTTAGGAGACAAAGCTCACCAGTCTTTATTTATTTAGGTTTTAAGTAATTTAATAGAAGGAACTGTTAACAGTTGTAAAGTATAGAATACATGTAATTATGTAACTAGAAACACAAAACACACAAACAAAAAAAGAACCTTGAATTATCACAGAGGTAGCCCCTGCAGAGAGCAGCTAGCATATGTAAATTTCCTTGTAGGACTGGGGAAGCAGGAAGAGATTGACATCATTGACATGTAGCAGCTTCCAGAAGGGAGCCAGGTATTGAGGAGGGGGTGCAGCTCAGTTGGTTCTGAAGTCTCTGAGCTCAGCTGAAGGGCCCTGGTGCTGCAGCGGTGTTTCTGAAAGTGCAGTGAAGTTCTGCAAATATTGAAAAAAACCACAGACTGTATTTAACTGCTGCTACAGGCAGGAGCTGCCTCTGGCTGTTGACACAGGAACAGAAAGTGGACTGGAAGCCAACAGGAAGCCATAATTTGGAGGAGCTGCTACAACCCCCAAACTTCAATCCCTGTTTCCCCAGTTTAGTGAGACCATCATGCTCTGCTTGGGATTCTTCCAGACCAAAAGTCGGGACAATCAGAGGGCTCACACATTTGATTCCCCTCATTATTCAGCTGTCAGTGATCACAGTTCTATGCTGGGTTCCCGATATCTGCAAAGAGTTGTTTCCGGTTGTATACAGCAGGGAGTGTGGATCAGTCCCAGTTAATCTGACACAGCTGAAAGCAAAGATGCTTATGTCTTTGTTTCTATTCATTTTCCATTCCTCTGGTAGTTTATAAGTTTTACATTATTTTTGTTTTCTTTTAGTGGGTGCAATTTCCTGACATATATTTGCTATATATTTTAAATTTTACCTTACTTTTAAGAGAAATGGAATGTCAGTAGTTTGCTAGCGAGGTTTTGCTGGTTACAAACTCTTTAGTTTGTCCAAATGTGTCTCCATTTGCCTCATTCTTAAAAGATAATTTCATTATGTATAAAATTCTAACCAGGCATTTCCTTTCTTTAATACAATAAAATTATCCTACTTTTTCCTGACATTGTTATTAGTCTGCTATTCCTTTGTAGGTAAACAGCTTTTTTACCTGATTTTAATCTTTTTTTGTTTTTAATTGTTGAAGTTCTGGAGTTTCACTGTAATAAATCTTACATGCATATCTTTATTCTCTACTCAGAATTCTCTGCCTCTTAAATCTGTGCTTACTTCATCTTTCTGGAATTTCTCATCCATTATGTCTTCAAATGTTGCCTTTATTTTATTCCCTGTCTTTTCTGTTGGAAACTTTGAATGCATTTTAGATCCCCTTGGTCTTCCACATCCCTTAATTATTTTTTCACTTTGCCTACATTATTTGATCTCTGTTATATTCTGGGAAAGCCGTATTATACATTTCCAGCTTATTATGCATCTCCTTAGCTATTTCTAATCTGATATTAATTCTACTCAATTTTTACCTTGATATTCTTTTTTTTTTTTTTTTAGATAAAGAGCAGACAAGGATGCCTGCTCTTTTTTTTTTTTAAGATTTTTATTTATTTATTTGATAGACAGAGATCACAAGTAGGCAGAGAGACAGAGAGAAAGAGGAGGAATCAGGCTGTCCACAGAGCAGAGAGCCCGATGCGGGGCTCGATCCCACGACCCTGGGATCATGACCCGAGCCGAAGCAGCGGCTTTAACACGCTGAGCCACCCAGGCGCCCCTACCTTGATATTCTTTAAGTCATTTTTTTTTTTTTTCCAGATCTAGTAGGTTACGTTTTACCACGCCATGCTACAGACAAGTACTTTCTAGCTTGACATTTTTCTTTTTCTTAAAACGTAGTAAGCTGCATTGAAAACCATATCTGATATAGGAAGAATTTTGTTTTTCACTTTTTGTTCTTGTTCTTGGAGACTTATCTTCTTAGTACTTCATTGTTTTATATCTTGTGCTAGTGATTTTCCTTGAAAATTACTCGTACGGATTTTTTTGAAGCCCTGGGGACAAAAAATGCTTTTCTTCTGCATTTGCCTTTCTTAATGCCTGGGAGTCCTAAATGCCTAGAAATTCATAAATCTATGTCTTGAGAGTCCTTAGACCACTCAGGTGAATTTGAACACTATACATACAAGGAAAGGAGTTGAGGTTATGGCTTTTCCAGAGCTTTTATTTTCTCCTTTGCTAGTCAGCACCTCTACAGTTTTTCTTGTTATTTCCTGAGGGTGGGGAATGATAATTTTGTTTTGTTTCCAGCTTAAACTTTATCTCAAATTTCTAGCAATTTAGAATGAACTTTCTTGTGGAGAGACTGCATTTAGAGTCCTAAACTTGGGTGGACATTGGCCATCCAGGCCAAAGTTCAATTTTGCTGTGACTAGTGAAATTCATTATGGCGAAAGTGGCTTTGGTGTTCTGTTTACCATTTTATATAATCTCCTTTATTAGATACTGGCCTGATAAATCCTTGTTATCATTTCTATTCTTCAGTGCTTCTAAAAATATTTTTAATGTATCTTAATTAACTTAATACTAATAATTTCTCCTAGTATTGTCAATGAGAGAGTTGGTCCAAATTATATAGCTCACAATAACCCGAAAAACAAAGGTTCCCAAAATCAATTTTCATGTGTTATGGCATCTCCTTTAAGAACTATACTTTTGTACTTTTGTACTTTTGACAGACAAGTTATTTTTTATTGACATCTCTTGCTATAGATAGCTTTAAACAAATAGCTATTTTCATGACTGGAGATAAAGATTGCCAAGGAGATAATTTTGATAAATTTACTTTGAAACGATATATTTTTCAGGATGCTTGTATCAACATCTTAGTATGCAAATAAATTTCTTTCCAAAGAAATTATGAATATTGTTTTCTTTTTCTCCTTAAACTTTGGCTTTAGGAGATTGCTCCTGTGTTATATGAAAATTCAAATTAGTGTTTAAATTAACTCCGTAAATCAGATGAACATATAAGCACAAGTAGTAAGAATATGATAACAAATTTAGGTCATTCAGATCTGTTTTCCTACAGAAGAAGGCTCAGGCTTCATCTCTTCTCAAAAGGTTAGCCATTCAGTGTCAGGCATGAGGTTAATGGCAATTTTCAGTTTATATGAGAACCTATGTTCACCAAGATAATCCAGTGGTTAGAGGAAATGGTTAGAGTCACTGAGGAAGGTCAGAGTTTTGGTTAGAGGAAACGGTTAGAGTCACTCAGGAAGGTTGGAGTTTTAGCCCCTAAATACCCACTATTATATCCTGTAGTTGTTAACAGCATCCTGTTTAAACACTCTGTCTTCCATTGATTGAGAGAGATGACATTAGTGATGAAGTCAATGGTGAATATAATAGCACCTAAATAAGCCCAGATAATGGAGTCCCTACATTTCGGGTTTTGTGATGAGGTAGTGTACACTACATGCTGGAGTCTAAATTAAACTCCGACTGGTGAGTCCTTGAAGAACAAAACAGATCAGATCCTTGCCTTAATGGTATTACTTCCCATTCCATTGGGAACAAGGCAATATACTAATAGGTGATACATACAATGTACCTAGATTCATTAGCACTATGGATAAAATGACAAGAAACCGCAAGAGGATAACAAAGTGGGGTCCCAATAAAGACACATATGTGATGAAATGTAGGCTGAGAGGCAAGCCTGAGAAAGACTAGCAAGATGGAGAACTCAGGGGGTGGGAGAACTTCTTTCTATACCTGCTGTAGAAAAGAGCTGAGCCTTTCCTAGGAGTGCCTGGAAGGAAATGTTTTTGGAGGATAATGAGTGAGAAGCAAATTGGCTTGAAGGAGAAATTTTTCATTGCTCGGTCACACAGGTTTTTCAGACCCTAGTAGGAAATCCCTTGGAAGGTGCAGAAGTATCCAGAGGACAGAAGCAAACACACTGATAAAAAGCTAATATATTAGAGCATGAGAAAGTTGGTGTGGTCTTGAACAGCGGTAATCTCTGTGGAGATGTGTTGGGTGAGTTCATGACTTGACCTCATTGCTTAAGCTCCTTGGGCCTCATGGCCTTCCTCAAAATTACAGACGTTGCTCTGTGATCTCTAAATTCCCTTTCAGGCTAAAGACTCTGAATTCAGTGAACTGTATGCCAGTGGGCACAGGCCTGCTCCAAGGACTTCTGAGTCTGGAACAAATGTTTTAATATGTTGCTGCTATTGCTAAAGATTCTCAAATTTATCATGGAATATCCAGTGAGAGTAAGGGGAAAAGCTAGTTCCAGAGGAGATTGTTTTTTGTTATCTAATTATTAATAACTTCTTCAGTGATTCTTAAAAATATTTTTATAAGATACAACTTTTGTCTGTTCTTTTGCTAGAGAACTATTTGTTTTATTCTAAAAGACACTGGTTGGGTCCTGTTATGTCCTTCAAAAGGCTGGTAGCATCACAGGAAAACATCGTATGTGGCCTTCAAGCAGTCATGAGACCCAAGAAGATTGAGACCTTTGTGAGGGCTCATTGCCATTTCTTTCACCGCATAACTTACAAGTATTTCCAACTATGGTGATGACAGTTAAGGGCTAGAATTATGCCAGGTTGTCTGAATATTTGAACAAAACACCATTATTTTTTATTTCTTTTATTTGCCTTGGGTTATATAATTGAATTGTTATTTAGTTTTTCCTATTTTTATAAAAATATATACCAGAGACCAGACATCCTGTGCTTAGGCCACATTACACATTAGCAGAGGATGGATGAAGTAGAGGACAGTAAACCAGGCTTCTCCTGAGGGACCCACAATTACTATAAGAAATGCAGCTAAAAAAGGCCCCCGTTGAATTCAAATCTGATGATTAATTAAGATTCTTCATAGCCCTTCTTCCTAGAGAAGGCATTAATTTTAAGGTGTTGCTGCTTCACATTTCTGGGCAGGCTTTTGGAGTTGTCATATGCCACTGATACATAAACCCAGAGTAGCTAAACAGGAGGAGTAAGGAGAATAATTTTGGAATGGCATCTAGAAATCTAGGGCAAATGATGTCACTGGTAGTCTGATGGGCATCCTGGAGTGAAGGCACAAAACTGGACAAATTTCATGCTCTTCCCTTGTTAATCCTAAGTGTTTCTGATACAGTCTGTTGTAGAAAGATTTAATGCATCTGGTAGAGAACCTCTAAGGTGCTATTTGCTTATAACCTTTCAATTTCTTCTTGGCATACACCGTCATCATTTTATTTATGAAAGATTTCTATTCCTTTTCTACATACACTTGAAAGACTCTATGCCCCATTTAACTTCAACCCTTCCCTGCTCTAATTTGATGGAATTACAGCCTTCCAGAGCATTGTTTGCTGCCAAGGTCCTAATTAGTTGTCGGACAAAAATGTCACAGGGGAAAGTCACCATCTCAAAATGTGTTTTTTTAGCCTCCTGTTTTTACAAATGTTTGCAATACCTTACCAACAGTTTTTATTTTTTTCCCTCCGTAATCATGTTCAGCTTATAAATGAGATGTCTGTGAAAGCACATGGAAAAAGAAATGTTATCAAAACAAGATGACATCTAATTTTTTTACTTATTTAGGTCGCATCTTGACCTATTTATTTTCATTATGCTTGATATGTAATAATTGCATTTTCAATAACATCAGTTTGAACAAATAAAGTTTTAAGCCCTCAGTAAAGGGAACTAACAGTTATTTGTGCATGGAGATTTACCAACATCATCTTAAGACCTCATATGGGATGAGCAAAGTATTGTTAGGCATATCTACCTAAGGCTCAGAGGCCACCACACGTTCAAGTGGCCTGATTATATGCAGCTAGGATTTGAAAATAGATCTGTGGGGGGCACCTGGTGGCTCACTGGGTTAAGCCTCTGCCTTCAGCTCGGGTCATGATTCTAGGGTCCTGGGATCTAGACCCACATAGGGTTTTCTGCTCAGTGGGGTGCTTGCTACCTCTTCTCTCTCTGCCTGCCTCTCTGCCTACTTGTGATCTCTCTCTCTCTCTCTGTCAAATCAATAAATAAAATCTTAATAAATAAATAATTAAATAAGTCTGTGGGACTACACGGTAATTTGTTCTGCCCTTGGAACTAAGTCTGGTCTAAGGCTAGCAACTTCAGTATTGCCTGGGAGCTTAATAGAGATGCAGACTCTCCAGAGTGCCACCTCAGACCAATCTACATCAGAATCCTTATTTTAACAAGTTCCCCTGATGGATCCTAGGCATATTAAAGACTGAGGCATTCTGATTTATACGCCATGCCTCCAGTACAAGGTGGGTTTCTTTTCTTATTTCCCCTTTCTTCCCTTATATGATAGCAAAGACAGTCATGGGGCATACTTTAAAGAAATTCATTGCTATTTCCCCATGAAACACATCTAATTTTTTATAGGAATACTCTGGGATCTCATAGTACTAGTCAAATTCTTCTTCTTTCTTTGCTTAAATCATCTCCTCTCATAGACCATTCCATTTCTTCTTTATCTCCTAACAGCCATTACAAGTTTCTTGAGCAAGCTGAGTCCTTTTATTATAAGGTGGCAGTACAGCTAGTGTTTCTTTGTATTGTGAAGGAAGAACATTCTTGGTTGACTTTATAGATCCTACATATATTTCCAATTCATTTTTCATGTACCTCCAGTAATTTCTTTTATACATACCCTTTGAGCATGATCATGTGTATGTATGTAGTGGGGGGACAAAATCACAATATCACCTGGTTATTTTGAATAAATGTATTAGAGTTTCTCTTTTCATTTTGGTGGATCCTCATTTGTAAAACAAACTTTCTATTTATACCACTTACACTTTAGCACAAAGTTAGCTTTGAATGCTACAAGACTACTTTAAGATCATTTTACTGAATATCCCAGGCAATAAATATCCAGATATATATAAATCCAATAAGAAAACTAACTCATTTCACTTTGCCATTATGAATTATTTATTATTTCTGATGGTCCACATGGCACTGTATAATTAAATATATGTGTGTATGTGTGTGCATATAGACACATATATTTCTGTTTGTTTCAATTTTGTGATGTTCTTAGGATGATATAGATGTGTGTCTCCTTTCATAGATGAATATATATATATATATGATACATTATATACATATATATATGGGGTTTTTTTAGATAGGCTTAGAATAAGAAAATATTCAAAATTGAACTACTTTTCTTCTTATAGAATTACTTCATTAGTTTTTCTGCAGCAAAACCTTGTGAATAATAAAATTACACATGATTCAATTTTAAAAATTTAATCCTTGATGCACCTGGGTGGCTCAGTCAGTTAAGTGCCCGACATTAGCTCAGGTGATGATCGCAGGGTCCTGGGATCAAGTCCCACATTTGGCTCCTTGCAGGGAACCTGCTTGTATGCATACATGTTCTCCCCTTTTCTCTATCTCTCTCTGACAAATAAATAAATTAAATCTTAAAAAAGAAAACAAAGACAAAAATAAATAAAAAATTTAACACATAATTTAGAGTACTAAGGTTATCTCAAAAATTGACTTCATCTGTTCAATAGATACTTGCTGATTGTTTCCTTTTTTTTTTTTTTTTTAATGTGTTTTCAGTCTTATGATTCAATGGGGAAAAAAATTTGGATCCTGCCATCATGTGGTTGACAACACTATAGTGAGACAAACATGTAAACACTAAACTACAACATGGGGAGTCAGTGCTACAATGATTTCTGCTTTATAGTATAGAGGTGATTTTGCTTGAGATTTGAGGGATAATGGCAGATAAATGGGCTTAGTTGCAAAGGCAAATAGATGGGGAATGATGTTATATGGCTGAAACAGTAATGAGACAGGCAGTGGTAGGAGATGAAGCAGGGCAAGCTGGTTGAGGGTCAGTTGAAGATAACATGCAAAGAAGGGAACATGCAATACACCATGCAAAGAAGGGAACAAACCATGATAAGACATCAAATAACCCTCCAAACTTAATACTCATATTTTTCAGTACTCACCATGTGCTGAGCATTGTGCTAGTGATTGTCTATAGAGTCTGAAAATTTCTTTTTCAATTTTATATGTGAAGGGACATAATGGTGAGTCTCATAATGTGTTATACAAAGCAGAATACCTAAGATGTGAATCTAAGATTTGCTGTTCCTAACATTTCTCCCCCTTATTTGTTTTTTTAAGATTTGTCATTTATTTATTTGAAAGAGAGGGAGCACATGAGCAAGCGGACAGAGCAGAGAGAGAGGGACAAGCAGATTCCCCATGAGCAGAGAGCCCAACACAGGACTCAATCCCAGGGTCCCGGGATCATGACCTGAGCTAAAAGCAGAAGCCCAACTGACTCAGTCACCCAGTTCCCTCCCCCCACTTTAATATATGCAATATATCATTTATTCAAAGGATAAAGTTTTATATATATAAAATATGGCAAAAAGCAATAGCGTATTCTCACCTACTCAGTTTGGCAAATTAGAACAGTAACACTAACACTATTGAGGTCACCTTTGTGTCCCTCTGAAATCTAAACACCTTCCAGGGAAAAGTAATATTCTTGAATTTGTGCCCATCCCCATAATTCATGGTTTATTTATTTAATTTTGTTTTATTTTATTGAGTTAAGAACACTGAACCTGAGATGTACCTTCTTAACATATTTTTAAGTGCACAATACAGTATTGGGGGTTATAGATGCTGTGTTGCATGGTCTTGATCTCTAGAACTTACTCTTCTTGCATAATGGAAACTTTATGCCTGTTGACTAGCACCTCCATTTCAGAAACTTACTTAAGTAGTAGAATACTGAATATGTATTTTGGTGACTTTTAAAATTCAATCCTATCTTTATGGGATTTTTCTCTGTTGATGAATGTAGCTGTAGAGAATCTGCTTTCCCAATCCATGTATGTTTTAACCTTCTAATGGCTGTTGGGTGTTTTCTAAATGAATCACTTTTACTGTCAGTGCTGTTATAAAATTTTTATCTATGTCTTCACATGCACTTGTGTAAAAAGTATTCTAGAATATTGACTACATCTAGGATGTTACTTTTGGGTTATGGGAAATGTTCTTATTTAATTTGAAAAGATAATACTGAGTAATTTTTCAAATTGGTTTCACTGATTCACTCCCATCCCTACCATCTGCTTTCTATGACCTTGTCAATAAGTACTTTAAAAAAATTTCGGCTGGGGCATCTGGGTGGCTCAGTGGGTTAAAGCCTCTGCCTTTGGCTCAGATCATGGTCTCAGGGTACTGGGATCGAGCCCCACATCGGGCTCTCTGCTCAGCAGGGAGCCTGCTTCCCTTCCTCTCTCTCTGACTGCCTCTTGCCTACTTGTGATCTCTGTCTGTCAAATAAATAAATAAAATCTAAAAAAAAAAAAATTGGGCTAATCTCATGGGCTGTAAATGATATTTCAAGAATCCAATTACTAGACAATTTTTTTTCGTATAACACATTGACTTTCATATTTCTTCTACGAAAAGCCCAGTCGAGCTTTTGCAAGTTTTTCTTATTGATTTGTAGGTGGTCTTTTTATATTCTGGATGCTAATTCCTTTGTCAGTTATGTGTATTGCAAATTATTTTCCCACTTTATAGCATGCTTTATTGATTGTTTTTCATAAACAGAAGTTTGTGATTGTACTGTAGTTAGAGCTGTCAGACTCTGTCTCTGTTCTTTGTGTATTTTGTGTCTTGTTTATGGAAAGTAACTTCATCTTGAGTTAATGGATATGTTCTGCTCTATTTTCTTTGAAAAGTTTAAAAGATTTGCTTTTTAGATTTAAGTATCAAATCCATTTGGTATTGACTTTAGTGAATGAGTGTGTGTTGGAATTCCAATGTTGTTTTTCTCTGTGTGGGTATTTTTGAAGGATTTTAGGCAGAGATGTTGCATGAGCACATTTTTGCTTGAGGATGGACTTGGTTAATATAGGATTAAAGACAGATCAGTAAAGAAGCTACTGCCGTGGTTCCAGCCAAAGATACTGAGCGCCTTTATCAGGAGGGTGGACAGTGAGATATAAAAATATTTTGGAGCCACAAACAACAGGATTGGATATCTGATTTTAATGGGCATAAATAACATTCAGATCTTTAGGGTTTTTTGTTTTTGTTTTTTAATGAGTTTATAAATTGAAATACTCCATTGTCCTATCATGGAGTGGTGTTCTTGAGCATCCTCTGTTTGCACTGCTCTTCCTTTAGACATTTGTACTTCCTTCAAGTCTGCTGAAATTCCCTTTTATAAATGTGGGGTCCTTTAAGTACCCTTTATAAGTATCCTTGCAGTTTCATTCTCCTGAGTGTATGCATACAAAAACCTCATCTCTAGTTCCTTGTGATTTATTACCATCTTTGCATGATTATTTTTATAGTATCTGTATGTTTTCACTAGATTATCAGCTTTGTGAGGGAAGACGTTTCATCTCTTTGTTTACTGCCGTGGGGCCAGAACCTATGCTGGTGTCTCCTAAATCATCATAGTCATTGAGTAAACAAATGGGCAGAAAGTAATTGAAGTTGACCTTTGAACAAGTAGGGAGTTAGGGGTGTCAACATCCATGCCATCAGAAATCCACCTATCAATTTTGATTCCTCAAAAACTCAGTAACTAATTGCCTACTATTGACAGAGCCTTATGGGTAACATAAACAGTTGGATAACATACACTTTTAATGTCATATGTATTATATACTGTATTCTGACAAATAAAGTAAGCTAGAGAAAAGAAAATGTTACTAAGGAAATAGGAAGGGAAAATATATTTACAGTACTGTACATATATTTTTTGAAAAAAAAGTCTGCTTATGGATTGGCCGCTGGTAGACACAGGTGGTGGTGTCTAGGTGGTGGTGGTGGTGATGGGCCTGGGCCTGGCCTTGGGAGAGCAATGCTCTGTAGCTCATGGCTTTGGCTCAGCAGCAGCAGCCTCTGGATGGGCCTCAGGTGGTAACGGATACAGTACAGCTGCCCCATCTATCTGGAGGTACACCATCTGCCCGAGGCCAAGGACAGCTGTAGCCCCATGTGAGTGCATGGGGCTTCTGGGAGGCCATGGGCCACAGTGTGGGGAATAGTTTGCACCAAGCCCAGGAAGAGCCCAAGGCCTCCAGCCACCAATGGCACGGCCCAGCCTGGCGGGGAGGATATGGAGGTCAGGAACGCATGGCTCCCAATAGCACAGTCCATTCCGTCTCAATGGAGACCTTCTTTGGTTTCAGTCCTGCTTCCTGCCTGCCAGCCATGGGAGCAACACTTGACTACCCTGTCGTCACACAGGGCATCTGCAGCTGTGCCTGGCTCCAGCATCCCTGGGGGATGTTGACTGCCTAGGGAGTCCTCCCAGAGTACTCAGAAGGCAGAAGGCATGACCTGTGTACCAGTAGCTTTCGATTTGGTCCCATAGAGACTGGAGTGGGCAGTTGTAAATAAACACCTTGTAGCTTTTGCTATCAACTCCTTAAAGAAAAAAAAAAAAAAATCTGCCTATACGTGGACCAGGGCAGTTCAAACCCGTGTTGTTCAAGGATAAGCTCTATATATACCCATGAAATGTATTCTCTTTTTAAAAAGAGAGGCTTGCATAGACTAATGTTTTTGGAATCCTGACAAGTTTTTGCTTTTCCTACAATGGCAGGATTCTGAGGAGGTGGCAGAAGGAACCATTGGGCTTAGAGCCATCTTCCTATTAGATGTCAGCGTAGTACTTACATAGAACAATTTAAGAATGAAAATGACAAGCAAAAGGAAATACTGTGCATACCCCAGTCTGGCCTGCACATGGCCGGGTAAGCCCATCCATCAGCTTTATTTCGCACTGACAGTAAAAGCAAGGACCTCTGAATTAACTGAACTTTTAGAGATAAAACAAAATAAAACCATGAAAATTAATTGGTTTGCATCTCAGCACCTGCCTAGATTGAGGCAAGCCGTTTCTGGGCATTCCCTGCTTCCTGCAGTAGGGCTGCATTAACAGGCAATGTGCCCCGCTGGGCTGGCTTTGGCATGTTCACAGTTCAATTGCCTTGTCTGTCTTCATCCATGCTTTGGAGAAGAAAACCATGGCAGATGATTCAAGAGGCATGGAAAACAACTTCTGGGCTGGAGCTCGCCTTGTTTTTGGTCCCATTAGCTTTTGACAAGCATGTTTCCCCCAATCCACACCTTAGACACAGACAACTCAAAAACTGTCACCTGGCTTAGGGGTCGGAATCTACTCTGACATCACAACTGGCTTAGAAGACCCCCAACAACCGAGTGCGTGGCTACTCTAGACCAGGCTTTTCTCAGATATGTAAGGCGAATATGCATTACCTGGCAGTTTTGTCATTTTTGATTCAGTAGGGCTGGGTGGGGGGTCTAAGATTTTGCATTTATAACAAGCTCCCAGTTGGTGTTGATATCCCTGGGACCTGCAGACTTTGAAAAACAAAGTACATAGACTTCTGATCAAAATAGTAAATATTATCAAACCAAATTTAAAGATGAGGTTTTTTTGTTTTTGTTTTTGTTTTAGAGAAATTATTGGAACACACTAGATGGTGAAGATGCTGGAATTCAGAATAAACTCTAGTTTGAAATATGTACTTTATATGAAATAAAATAAAATATCAGGATGAGATATTTTTCTATTACTCCTAGATTAAATGAAACATCACTGAGAGTGCTTAAAGCTGTAGTAAAATGTGGGCAAAATAAAAATAAGTCCCCTATTGTATATGGAAAAAAGCAGAGCCTACATTGCTAAAAATCAAGTCAGAGAACCAAAAGATGAATTGAAAAGCATACTCAGGATGCAGAAGCATTGTCTGAGAAGATAAAGTGAACATAAATGTATGTGAATGACACCAAACTCAGGTCATGGAAATTCTGGGCAAGCCCACCCAGGAAGAGGGGAATGATTAAAAGAAGTAATTATGTAACAAAAGAAAATCTTCCAAGCATAAAGACTTTAAAGGACAAGAAGGCTTACTCTATGCAGGTAGAATTACTAAGTAGAAAATAATATACAGGCATTCTCCGATAACTTTTTAAACCTCAGTGCAAATATAAGTAGCTTAATGCTGCTAACCATAAAAAGAATCCATTCTCAGTGAAGAGAAAACAGACTAGATTTGAATTTCTCCTCTGCAACGGTCAAAACCAGAAAGCAATAAAGAAACGTCTATAAAACCATCAGAAAATTCCAATGTAAACCAAGATTTTACATCTTGACATGTTGTCCTCAAATATAATGCAATAGAAAGACACTTTTAGTCCGGCAAAGACTCTAGAAATTTATCAGCAAGCACCAGTCACTCAAACCTATGTTCTTACACTAAGGGCAGACTACAGAATAAACCCGTAGATCTGAATTGAATAAGTTGTTTCATAGGTTAGTCAGTCAATTTACAGTGGTAAATAAATAAGAACACAAGGTACATTAGTCACACCCTTTTTATAACCTTCGGCACATTGCATTACAGTTTTATAGTTGCTTCCTTTGAGACCTTTCCTCCATAGGATGATAGTCTTGAGAGCAGAGACATTTATTTGTATTATCTCTTCTATGCTCTGAGGGTATTTGTCAATTACATCTGTTGTCTCTCCTGGCATAGTCTCATTTAAATCCATTCTCTTGCCTCCTAGATCTGATCACATTGAGAACTTTTGTGATAGGAATCAGAGAAACCACTAACAAATCCTATTTAGAGATTCTCTATTTCAGCAATCTTTTCCAAACCGAAGTTTAATTTTTACAGCAGCTTTGGACAGTGGGGCTCAGAGCTGTGTCTCAAACTGGACATGAAATATACATGCACACGGGCTGTGATGGACAGACAGAGCTTTCAAGGGGGGTGGGAACTGGCAGCTGGCCCAGGGAGGGACTCCCCCGTCCCAGGTCTGCCACCTAGAAGAAGAAACTGGTACTCTGTGCCCGTGGCATGGTTTGCTCCTAGGAATGCTTTTCTTTTCATGGCAAATCATTGTTCACTATCCTCTATACAGTCTTATCAGGATCTCCTTTGATGTAATTTGTAGTGTAATTCAGTTGTAGTAGATGAAAGCATTTCATTCCAAGCACTCATAGCCAGGAGGTTTTCAATTATATCAATATGTAGCTTTAAAATTGGTCTTTTCATTGGATAAACTTGGACAAACATACTAATTCACAGAGTATTATGACTTATAATTATACTGAAATACAGAATAATGAATAAAATGATCGTTAATATATTAAATTATTTGTCTAGGATTAACTTTATAAATAATAGTAATTACTATCATTATTAGTAAATAGCAATGTGCATTCTGAAAACCAGAGGCCACATGGGGCTTCTCCTTCAAGAATATTCCTAATGAGGAGGGCTGAGAAGCAAAGCTGGAAATTTCTTGACCTTTGTGCTAAGGACTTCAGTGCTTTCTTGTTCTTCCAAGATGCTGCTAAGGCCAATGGCCTGGGGCTACTTCTGATCCCTGAGGAAACATTTTACCCTAGAAAAGCCCAAGACAGAATTATCTTCTGAGTTTTGGACCAAAAACTTAGGAATTTTATTTTTTTTTTCATTTTTAAAATGTTTATTTCACAATAACTCACAGTAACTCAAGTATATGCCATTAAACTTTACAAAGCAGTATCTTAGATATCACTTCACTTCATTCTTAGGAATAAGCCTGTTTAGATGATAGTGATTACATAGTAGTAGTATCATGGTTGGCTGTCTGTTAACCACTCTACATGGAGGACTCCTAGAATGCTTGCCACTCTGTGATATGGAGTATACACCTTTACCCATTTTAGAGAGGAGTAGTGAGCCACAAAAAGTCACATAAGTTCCTGAAAATCAATGAGTGTTGGAGTAAAAGACCAAACCCACCGTATTGGTCTGCTTGTGGATAAGAATTTTTATTGCCATGGCTCTAAGATTATACATTTGGTTATTTTTTTCTCCTCCTAATTTAATTAAGAGTCTTGTAAAACCTATGTGGATGAGTTGTTAGCTTTAGTTATGCTGTCCTTTAGACTTTTTTTCTTAAGTGCTATAACATTTTGAAGAAGTTAATTGTGCCTTCGCCCAATGCCCAGGTGCTTCTTGCTTTATTTCCAATCTAGTTGAACTCAGGACCCCCTCACCCTTGCATCCTACCTTAAATGACTGCCTTTTGACCCAAATGTGGAGCATGGCCTGTTTTCATTGATTACTCCACCATTTGCCAGAGGGATAGCAAATGTTTGGGGAGATAGAAGTGGCTGTTTACATAACATATTACTGTAGCAAATATTACAATTAAAGACTTGACACTTTTCTTAATTTCATGTATGTGTATGTTTCTACCATCTAACCTCCAACCAAAATTTTTCCTTCTTTCTGGTTTTTCTCTTGGGCTGTCATCCTGCCCCATTGTGGCTAGCACACCCTTCCCTTTCTTTCTGATGCCCTGAGCATCTGAGCTTCATTCCCTTTGCCCTAGAAATCTCAGGATTCTTCCGAATTTAACATGTAGATAAATGTAATCTCTCCAGTGTGGTCCTACTCTCCCAGACCAGCCCTGAGAGAAGGGTGTCCCATTTTGTAAGACAGACTGTCTAGTTTCACAAATGAAGAACCCTCTACTAGAAAGTAACAAAGTATTTTCCCGAACAACAACAACAACAATAATTATGGAATGGAAGGAACAGTATCAGGTTCATCTCAGGACCCTGGGATCATGACCTGAGCCCAAGGTAGCTGCTCAACAGCTGAGCCACTCATGTGCTTCTCAGGTTTGGTTTTAAATACCAAATGTTCTCCCTTTTTCTGTACTGGTGAAAAGGTCACCCCAGCTTTGGGTCTTGTATTATGCTTTTGTCTCTTCCCTTTTAATTTAACAACTCTATAAATGGCTTTCCAAGAAATAGTCCCTCCTGAATCGTGCAAGTCTTTGGAACTTTTTGCTTCCTACATTTACATAGACATTTTCTCCCTCTCTATGACCTCTGTTTTAGTGTATTGTACTCAAATTGGTCCCAGTTTGATTCATTTAAACCTGAGCTCTTAACTTCATCCTGGGAGGAATGAAGATTTATGCCCTACCACACTGGGTGAAAATGAATTAGGCTGAGATGAATGGACCTGCTCTTGCTAAGAAAGAGTGCCAGGAGGCGCACCAGAAGTTCCGTGTACCACCCACCCAAAGGGCTATTTCCCCAGAACTGCCAGTATGAACATACGTCCCCTTTGAACAGCTGTAAGGACCTCTCCTTTGTTCCACTCTATGCAGCAGCACCTGCACCCATGCTCTCCTAGAAGCAGAACGTGGCTGATCCCTGGAAGATCCACTGCAGACCTAGCTTGCTCAGGTTAGGAAGACAGAGCTGTGTTAACATGCAAAGAGTAAGGACTGTGTATGATAAGAAAAAGAGCGCTGGGGGAGGGCAGCACATTCCCAGGAGGGAGCAGAGTGTAGGACAGGAGCCCCTATGAAAGGGAAACCAGATGGGGTGGCCCACTTTATCTTCTTTTAGACACATGGGTCACAGCTTTTCACGAGTTTCTTCTCAAGAAAGGTCTGGATGCTGAGAGCAGCCTGAGACACAGTTCTTGATGCAAATAGTCTTATTTTAAAATATATTTATATGTATATGCTGCTTTTTATAGGGACTCTCATTTTCTTGCCTGCATAAAGCTTCAAATTAATATTCTCTAGCCAGTGTTACATATAATATATATAAACATATAAAAGCATATATATATATACACATGTATATAGTTTTATAGCATATTATATATATATATGTATATATATATTTATATTCATTCCTGGCCTGGATAGACTATCTGAATGTTTCTGATTCTGATGAAGGGAAAATTTTACAACTCCTACTTTCCTCCACCTGCTTCACCTCACCCTGCCCTGTCCTGACCCACCTACCCTTTAGAAAGGCAGGCTCCCTCCAGACCAGCTTCATGCTCTAAATGTTAAATATACTTGATTGTTCAAACAAATTTGTTTGAAATTCATTTTCTTCTTTAGACAGAAACCATTGTTGACCTGCTCTAACCACATATCACTAGTTTACTTTGAAGAAAGTCTATATATTTCTATGATGGTTTTTTTTTTTTATCCTTAAGTAATCATGACAATGCCTTTATGAAAAGCTTTTAAAAGCATAATTAAGGAATCTTTTGTAATTCGGATCATTCAGGCTGCCAATTTTTTAAGCTCAGGCTTGTTTGAAGTCACCAGTAATTTTTTTTTATTATCATTAATGGAGAATTTAGTCCTGTTAAAATTAAGCTAGCTATTGTTTTCTCTCCCTGACTCAGCTAATTAGTTTGGTATTCACTGGAATTTATTGTGAGATGTTGCAAAACCAAAGCTATGTAAACTACACTGGAATAAGACTTTATGAGGAAAACATAAACAAGCATGCACTGTCAAATAAATCATCCTTAATGGTGGGTAGAAAAGGTTGGAAGTCGAAAGTCTGATTTGAATTCTTACTCATTTAGTGGTTCATTCACATGTGTTGAGTGACAACCTTAAGTGAAGCACCAGAGACAGGTACAATTTTCCAACAGTGTGACCTTGTGCCAACCATTATATCCTCCCTGATCTTTTGTTTCCTTAATAGTAACATGAAGGAAATAATTCCTATTATAATATAATAATTACATTAAACTATAATAATTTATCCAGCGTTCTTATGAGTATTTAATGAGGTGCTATATTAAAATAGTGAGACAACAGAGATAGAAGCATTTTTTAAATCCTAAAGTAATTATTGTAATTATGGTTGCTTATGCAAATAATGAAAAACATTTTACTCTGTGTTCTCTACTGAGTTACGTGGGAAAGGAAAGTTATGTAAGACCATGTTACTGGCATTACATGCTGACATCCCAGCAATGGCAAGATTTAGAAAATAGAAGGTGGCATAGAAAGTGTATTCCCCAGGCTGAGGTCAGGTCCAGTAACTGGCAAATGAGGTCATTAGTGGAAAGGTCCATCTGTGGATGTAGAGGAAGGGGCGCTTGAAGGCAGCAGGAACTGGGGAGGTTGTTTAAGGGAGGGATGTACAGAACTGAACCTTGAAAGATAGAGAAATTGACTGAACAAAGGTGAGACAGTCCCAAGAATGCACATAGGATGTCATTCTAGCTAGAACATGGCTTTAGCTAGTGAGTAATAAGGCAAGTGGTAAAGCTAACAACTAAAATTAAGGAGAATTTTGAAGAGCAAAGAGACAAGTGGAATGGTTCTATTTGAAGAGTGGATTATCACTAGACATCAAATAAATGGGTTAGAACATTGATTTATCAGTTATTATTTTCCAGCAAGGACAAGGCTAAGATGCCCCATCTATGAATAGCTGTCTCTCATCCTTGCTTGGAGGACTAGATGAGATAAAATTCACCACAGTATCTGGCCTTTATTAGATTCTTAATAAGCTTTCCTTTTCCTTCTCTTTATGGTTGTAATTGGGGCTTTGACCTTAAATTAGAGTGTAAATGCCTCATGATGGTTTCCCTGCACATTTTATCACTTAGATGTGTCTTAGACTTATATCAACTGCTTCCTACAGCCTAAGACCTGAAAGGATTGTCTTCAGAACTTATCTAGCAGGATATACATGTAAGTTCAAATGTAACTGTGACCCTTGAATTTTTCCCTAATCAAATGCAATTGCTTCTTCACCTAAATCCAAGTTCTTTAAAACATCTGGATTGTATTAATAACATCCAGGAGAGAAGGTAGGCTCTCAGTTACGTATCCTTTACTATCTGTTGCCTGCTGTCTACTTATTGTAAGAAACAAGCTATTTCTTCATGCCAATGACTCTGAATTTGAGTTCATTTTGTTAAATAGTTCAGACCATCACCTATCAGCATCTATTTCTTCCTCCTAAATAAAAGATGACCTTTCTTTTCTTCTTTTTCCTTGGTTTCTCATTAGAGAATAGATCAAGATGATAAAATAAGAGGAATCTTTCCTCGCTTCGCTTTAGGTTTGTGCTATTGTTTTGTTCCAGTCTTGGCAACCGCGGTATGGAAAACAGTTTTTCAATGCATGGTAAGAATAGAAGCAATTTTTTAATACCTTCAAAGAATGAGAAAATCTTAAAATGGCCCCAGTTTGACTGTTTTATTCAAGCAAGGCATTTATTTTTTATTCCATTTCCATTCTTTGTGGCATGACTTCATTTTATTTCAAGCACCATCACAGTCTCAATGGGCCCAGAGCTTACCTGAACAAAGGAGACACAGGCTAGCTGACCTCTTCATCCTATCTTGTCCTCCATCTGCTCTACCAAGCCTCTCCCACCTCCTTTCCAGCGATCTCACCCTTCCTTAAGTGTAAGACCTCGTTTCCTCTGAACTCCGTGCTAGAGACATTCTCTGAAGGGGCCTGATTTCTTATGTCTCCCATTTGCCCTGCACAGTGTCTCCAACCTCATCTTGCCTCTGCTCTCAAGATTTAGAAACAATTTCTGAATTATGAAGCCTTGTCACTGGGAGGGTAAGGGACAGTGGCATGGTCTGGTTAAGTGAAGTGTTGCCCATACTTAACTTGAAAAAAAAAAAGGTCACAGATTCCTGGGCTCCCTCCAGGATTTGCTGAATCCATTTTGAGGAATAATCCAGAAAAAGTGTGTACTTTTAGTAAGCATAACAGGCAATGCTCTTATGTAGGCTTGTTTAGAAATGTAGCCCAGCAGAGTGCACAGAATGCAAATCAATGAGTGAGAGTCTGAGAATGGCAGTACCACATTTAATATTTGCAGAGAACTGGGAAGGTCATTTAACTAACTCCCTATGTTTTCCCCTCAAAAATGAAGACATTAACAGCTTACAGTCATCAGTATTGGGAGGTTAAAATAGGACAAAATACATACAAAGGTGGACGCCATATACTAGCTCCTGCTGTTTCCCTTTTTGTTCCAAACAGTTGCTTTTCTGAATCTTGGAGAAAAGAATGAATGGTGCTTTCTTTCCCTCTTACCACATGGGCTTGTGAGAGGCAGATCTGAGATTCCAGAACCATAGCTCTTACTTTGGTTTCCCTGCACACATGAATCAGATCTACAGGACCAAATATAAAGGGTTTCAGGGTCCCATGTGAAGTAACAGAACTGGTAGAAACATCTCTCTCTAGGGCAGTCTGGACTTATAATGGAAAGACCCCAGGACATGCCCAAGAATGACAAGGGACCATGATTCAGGACCCCAGGCCCCTATATATCCAGCCTAAGTCCAGAAGTCTAAATCCAAATGGACCCAGGGCACAGCTCTGGAAAGCCAGCATGTCCAAAGGAGGGTGAGCTCCGGAACAGGAAAAGCTGGGCCTGATGAGTAACCGATGAGGCTCAGCCCTGAGCAGCAACTTGAGCAGCAGCATACCAGAGATGGAGGCGTGAAGCCAGTGGGTCAACGTCCCAGATATGCCGCAAATGTGCAACTCTTTTTTGACACCACAGTGCTCTGCCCTGTGCCCACCTGGATTTCTCAGAGGATCCATAAGGTCAGACCATGCCCTACAGAACTGGTTTGTAGGCTGATTGCAGGTGAGATTGGGAAGTGCACTGTGGGAGGCTGGGGTGGACTATGGGCTATTCAGCCCTGGAGATGAGAGGCATGTACTTATCTTATATGGGCAGATATTTAAACATGGAGTCCAGCCTGGGGTGTGATGACTAGGCCTATGTGGCCCTTCCATCATGCCTGGCCTGGGTTTATGCAAGTCAGTTCCAGCTCTCCCCTCACTAATCTGACCTGGAGTCTGGATAGCTTGATTAGGATTATGGGTCACAGGGAACCAGGGTAACTGGAATTTGACCACAAATTCTTGGAATAGGTTTCCCTGAAAACCCCAGCCTAACCTCAGTGGTTCCTAAGCCCTCTTTCTTTTGCTCTATATCCCTAGGCTTCATAACAGCCATGAAAGTTGAATGAGCCATTTATTCTTCCTGATGCTCAATGTTTTCAACTGGGTGATGGGGCTCTCAGGCTGGCTGGGCAACTTAAAGGCCTAGTACACTTGGCACATAGTGTGAGCCTTGTGAATGTTAGCTCCCCTTTCACTTTTCCTCTCTTTGCCGGAGAGATCCTCTGAATATTTGTTTGTACTCACTCTTCTGACACTTGGATTTATATAATAAACTGTCACTCTTGTATTTCTGTCCTCTGTGAGCCATGAATAGTAAAACCTTCCTTAGGGTAATCCCAACTGTGGACTGGGGGATAAGAACGAAGAGAGTTCCTCTGGTACCGGAAGGAGAGATAGGTTTGTGGAGGTAAAGGCACTGACATGAAGAAGTGAGTATCCTTGCAGTCTGGCTGTTCTGAAAGTTAAGGCAGAGATTTGTGAGGTTCCGAGAAACTCTCAGAATATTTCAGGGGTAGGTTTTCAGGACAAGGATATGGTTTGTTTCCTGACATGGAAACAGTCCAAAGAGGTATCATTCACTCATTTAACATATTTAACCAAGTGCTAAACACCAGAATGTTCTGGTGAACACACTAGATTGGTTCTTGGGCTTGCATCACTGAAAGAGCAATGAGGGAGACTGATAAGAAATGGATAGTATGGGCACCATCATGTCCCCCATTTTAAGCCTTAAGTATCTTTCTCCCAACTACTGGGAGGCTGGTCTGATGATGGCTGGCAGCTGAATACCTCTCCAAGAATTGCCTTTGTCTGAGGGCATCACCAGAGGAGTCACCCCTTATCCTGCAGGTTATGGATGCAGGGGTCCAGGCCTCTTGCCTCGTCTCTGAATAATTATATCTGCAGAGGGATCCCAGAGCTTGACTGAGCTCTTGGTTACAACTGCATTACGGTTTAATCTCTCCATCTGTTCAGTTCTTTTTTTATTTATTGACCTATAATTCACATATCCCAAAATGCACTCCTTTGAGGTATAAAATTTAATATTTTTTAGTGGATTTATAAAGTCACGCAACCATCACCACTATCTACTTTCAGAACTTTTTCATCACACAGTTCAAAAAGCAACACAAACAAACAAAACTCATTCCCATTAGCAATTGCTCCCCATTCATCCCTCTCCCCAGTCCCTGGCAACCACTCATCTATTCTCTGTCTCTATAGATTTGCCTATCCTGGGTATTGACCATCTATGGGATGGTACAATATGTGGCCTTTTCTGTCTGGCTTCTTTCACTTGGCATAATGTTTTCAAGGTTCATCCACATTGCAGTATGTAACACCATTTTATTTTATTTTTCATTACCAAATAATATTCCTTGCATGGATATATCACATTTTGTTTATCTTTTCATCAACTGATGGATATTTGGATTGTTTTCTGCTTTGAGTTGTGGTAAGTGATATGACTGCTTTGAATGTTTGTGTACAAGTTTTGTGTATGTGTTTGTTTTCAGTTTTCTCCTTCCACCTACTCTGAAGTCAAATTACTGAATTATGTGGCAGCTCTGTGTTTAACATCTCGAGGTACTATTAAATTCTTTTCCAAAGGAGCTGCATCGTTTTACATTCTCCCGAGTGGTGTCTAAGAGTTGGCCAGACCCTCATCAACACTGGCTGTTATCTGTCTTTCTGATTCCAGCTATCCTAGTGGGTATGAAGTAGTGTCTTACTGGGGCTTTGATTTTATTTCCCTAATAACTAAGATACTAAGCATTCTTTCCCTGTGCTTATTGTGTATCTCCACTTGTGTATCCTCTCTGGAGAAATGTCTGTTCAAATCTTTCATACATTTTCAAATCGGGGTCTTTATTGTTGAATTGCAAGAGTTCTGTATGTACTCTGCAGACAAGTCCCTTATCGTGTATGATTTACAAATACTTCCTCCCATTCTCTGGCATGTCTTATGTTTTGGAACTCCTACTCATTTTGATCTTTTTTATGTGTCACTTATGTTTTTGATGTCTTATCAGAGAAACCATCACCTAATTCAAGATTTACTTCAACCCAATTCACTCCTATGCTTTTACTAAGAGTTTTATACTTCTAGTTCTTACTGAAGTATAGATCTGTGATCCATTTCAGGCCTCGGTGCAGTGCTGCTTGTCCCATATCTTTCAGGTGTTGTTCCCAAGTATACTTCCCAATAAATCCTCTACAAACCCAAGTTTGTTTCCTAGGAATCAGGTGGTTGATTCATAAACGTGAAAATAAAGTATGATGATCGGGGAAATCATGTCATCTATGAACATGGTTGTCCCAGGCAGGAGTCCTAGGAGAAACATCCTTCCTAAGGGGGAGACAGGCCCGTAGAAGCTCCTAATGGGACTGGCAAGGGAAGACTTCTTCATCCCCTCTTGCCTGAGTCCATTCAGGGTGCTGTAACAGAAGTACCATAGACAGGTGGCTTATAAACAAAGATTTATTTCTTGCAGTTCTAGAAGCTGGGAAGGTCAAGGTCAGCAGATCTGGTGTCTGATGAGAGCCAGTTTCCTAGCTCAAAGACAGCCTTCTTTTCTCTGTGTTCTCTCATGACACTAGGAGCAAGGGGGATTCCCTGATGTGTCTGTTATAAGGGCAGGAATCCCATCTGTGAGGGTTCTTCCCTCATGGACTAAGCACCTCTTCAGCCCACATCTTTCTTTCTTTTTTTTTTTTTTTTTTAAGATTTTATTTATTTATCTGATAGAGACACAAGAGAGGGAACACAAACAGGGGGAGTGGGAGAGGGTGAAGCAGGCCTCCCACCAAGCAGGGAGCCCGACGCGGGCTCGATCCCAGGGCCCTGGGATCATGACCTGAGCCAAAGGCAGATGCCTAACGACTGAGCCACCCAGGTTGCCCCCAGGCCGCATCTTTCAATACCATTGCATTAGGCATTAGGATTTAACATATGAATTTTAGGGGGATACAAACATTCAGTCTGTAGTACTTACTTTGCTCCAAAGACCACATTATTCCAAAGAAGAAATTTTCAATTACAGAAACCAAAGTGCAGGCAAGTTAATATTCAAAACATGTCATTGGATCAAGTTACATATCTCTTTATTTATGTAATATAGCAGGAGAAATTTAGTAGGTATTTTGTAGCAATTGTTTTGTGTAACATATAATTAAATGTTATAAAGATGGGTCTATTACATGTGAAATAAATGTAATTATGTTTGATCCAGGCTGTAAAAAAGCTTACTTCCTGTATATTATATGCTAATGTGCAATATGGAGTGGATTTCTGCTTATTTATTTAAAAAAGAAATCCAATTAGTATTTTTAGCATACATTATGTGGTCTAGATGTTTGCAGCTTGATTGCCACTTTGGAGATATTTTAGCTTATTGTACTGAATCATAGAATAAGCTTTCTGCTCAGAAAATCTAAAGGGAAAAGGATAAGAGAGGGCAGGATTTGTTCAGCAGTTTATTGGAATTGAATATTTTTGCATTTATATATTCAAATTTAATTTTTAAATCCTAAGTTCTGCCAAGCTTAGGAACTCATAATCAAAGTTTGATATGAAGGATACTGCCATCAGCTAGTCTCTGCTCTCACTTCACATAAAAGGAAACTGAGTCTCAAAGATGGGGTGATTGGCCTTAGGGTATGCATGAATTAGCAACAAGACTTCACTTAAGATCTGACCCTGACCACTCCCTGTTCTTGCAACAAGCTGCTGGAGTATTTTTCAATGTGGCTTCATGTTGTTGATTTAATATGTGTGTAAGTTTCTGTTACGACATTTCTGAATAGGGACAGGCATGATAAAGGGCATGCAGGCCTTTCCACCAAGTTGTGCCAATATCTAGGTATTAGAAAGCACCACAAAGATGAATATGTCTCACCTTTCACTCAGTTTCAGACAGCAAAGCATTGGGGGACAAAGGCAAGGCTGTCTCATACTAAGTGAGGACCTGGCCCAGAGCAATTCCTGGAAAAGCAGGGAATCCCAGGAGTACTTGGGCAGCATGGGCCAAGCTCATCTTTCAGCTCCATTTGGAGGAATACCCCAAGGGTAAAACCCAGTAAGGTATTTCAGTGATTGCAGAAATGAAAGGAAATCCTTGTTTTGAAGCAGAGTGTCGATTTTATTTTATTTTCAATGTACTTCTCCAAAACATTTTTTTAAATTTTGACATAGGAAGGGCATAAAGAACATCCATATACCCACTGTTAAAATGAGCATTCATGTGCCCACTGCCCAACTTAAGAGAAGCAAAATGTTTTATTAGCAAATTTAAAGTTTTATTAGTAACTAATTTTCTATAACTGTGATAATTCTGCTATTTTTAATGCTCTGAAAGATTTAAAAGCAAAATTTCAAAATAACTTTCATAAATCAATTTGACCTTGCCCTGAAACCAAAACAATAGTTAATTCACTTGAAGCCAAGATATAATAAGTTCAAATAGCAAAATATTTCCCAGAGTCAATTTTAACAAGATAAATCAAAAATAAAGTAGTTCATATTCTCATATTAAAAGTCATTTTATGGGAGCCCCTTTGTTTCATTGAATTTAAATATGTCATTATAAGCTCAATATATTCCCAGTAATGTCACCATGCAGTGACAACAACTATTAATATTTTCACATGTTTTCTTTGAGCTTTTTGAAATTTTTTTAAAGGGTGTTTTAGATTCTCTTGCATGGATGAAGAGCACCTCCTTGCCACTATCCCCACAAAGGTGTGTTCCCTGGGATTCTGTATTCCCTTGATAAAGAGAAGGCTGGCTATCTTCTGCATAAGCTGTTCTTAAGCCAACCACAGTTGGCCAGAGTGATTGATTGGTTCCGCCATGAGAGGGATCAGTCTAGCCAGAACCTTGGCCAGTGCAGATATGAAATTTAAGAAGGGAATTTTTATGAAATGTATTTGATTATAAAAGAAAAAAATCCTACCAGGAATGTACAAAGTTCATCACCCGTCCAGAAATCCCGAAAGAAGTGAGAGATACATACTCATTGGTGTTTTCTGACATCATTTACTCCTGCCCTTGCCTAGGTACAGGATGAGAAGCAAATGCAACAGGAAGTATCTTAGATGTCAGATACATCTTAAATCCATTTTAAGGATGGGATAACAAGCCACAGATTAACTCACATGTCCTTAGTCCCACAGCAGATAGAGGAGGTACAGCTCAGCTGCCTCCCTGGGGACTCTCTTTTCCTGTCTATAGAGCAACTACATGATTTTTTCTCACATAGCTTTCAGGACCTCATTAGAACTCGTGCACTTATACCAATGCAAATATTCTAACATGGGTCACAGGCATTTGTTTGAATCTTGCCAACATTCAATTTTTGTAAATCACAGGTAAGATTTTTCACTTGACTGAACTGTGAATTTAACAAATCATGAAAACTTGTAGGAGGCTGCAAAATAAGATTGTGAGCAGTTATCTAACGGAAAATCAGATGCAAAATTTAACTGGCAAAGGAATAAAATTAAATCAGATGACAGGATAACCCAGTCCTTCTCTGTCTCTTCAGATTATAGTCTTGCAGCTGCTGTGCTGAGTATTTGATGGGAAGTGAAAGGCATTAACACTTTGCAAAACATGACAAGGAATACATTTGATAAACAGTACCCCCTGTAGATGAAAATTTGCCCTCAGGTATAGTTCTACAGAGAAAATGAGATATTTAAAGTAAATTTTATAAGGCTTTCTTTTTTTTAAGTTTGAGGATGTATGCTGCACAGTTTTGGGTTTTAAGCATGTGTTCATGATTTCCTTGATAATAGGATTTCAGACTCCCATTCTTTTCCTTGACTTTGATATCCAGTTCTTTGATGGCCTGTGTGGCTATAAAGTCTTACATAGTTTTCACTCACTACAACTCTAATGACTTTTTAAAAAGGTGGACCTAACAGAAGCACAGTCCAGAGAGAGAGAGCAGGATTTTGGAGCTCTGCACCCTTCCTTCACCATATGTCAGGTATCTGACCTTGAACAAATCATCGAACTTACTTGAATCATTTTCTTATCTGCCAAACTAGGTGTGAATTAGTCAGAGATGGTTTTCTCTAAGAAATGAGTTTCATTAGGGATATGTATGATTGGAGAGAGGAAAACACTGCATCCCAGGTAGGGGAAGAATATAATCAAAACCTTAAAGATGAGACCATTCGGACTGATGAGGTATTTTGAGACATCATAGATTTTAAAGCTGAGGATCTAAAGTGGAATCCAATTAAGGTGAGCTTTAAAGCCAAGTGAAAGGGCTCAGTGTCAATGTAGTAAGGACTAGGGAACCATTAGGTATTTGAGTCATGGTCTGAAAATTAGAGAAACAGATGCTGGAAGACTGGCGTGGTAAATGGATAAGAGGAATTGGTTTGGATAATATTTTGCAGTCTAGGGAATAACCTAGAGATTAATATATTTAGATTCCTTAGTGTGTGTGTGTGTGTGTGTGTGTGTGTGTGTATTAATAACTTTGGAAGACTAAATGTCTTACAAGTTAATAAATTATCCTAGTTTCAAAGCTAGTCAAAAGTTGCTTTTTGGTTGCTTTGTCTACAAGGTTGTGCCAAAGTTACTAGTAATGGGTTATCACTATGCCCAACCAATAAGAGATTCACCTGTGTGTGCACAAGTGAAGGTAGTTCATAAGAGGTACATAAAGGTACATAAAACCAAGCCTTTCATTGAGAAACCCACAAAGGTGCTTACATTTCATATCAGAGAGCCAAGTTCCATATTACCTCATGGTGAGCTTTGATCAAAGTAAAGGCAGCACTAATGTTAGCATGTTATTGTCCCAATTTTATTACTTGTTTTTGAGTTGTAGAGGAGGCAGAAACCAGAACCTCTATTCTTCAGAGAGTCATAAATCATATTAAAATATTAGAAACTCAGAATAATCCTATAGTAAGAAACTGTTTAACCTTTTATCAACACTCAGATGTCTTAAACTTCTTCGTCTACAGACCCATTTCTCTTGTAATCTCCATTAGCATCTAATGGCACTAGAGCTGTCCAAAACAATATAGAAAAGCACAAGGTCTAGGATATTAAGCTTTAACCTAAACAATTAACAAAGTATTTTTCCCTTTCAGACAGAAGCTGAATATTTAGTTTCAATGGAAATCACAGAATAAATCTAAACATATTTGTGACCTAGACTGCAAGATGCATAGATCACTGACAACATGACAGTTTAGAAAGAGTACAATATTTGGAGCTAGATGTTATGAGTTGGTCCATGTTAGATAGTTAGGCTATTTATTTATTTATTTACTTACTTACTTAATGTAGTTTTGCCACCTACAAACTTAGTATTATCCATCTATATAGGTGGTTATGAGCCTTAAAAATGGTAATGTATATGAGGATCTGTTCTAATTTCATGACCTCATTTGAAGATGCATTCTGGTTCAAAATGTGTTTGTGCTTACTTGTTCGGGTTGTCGTAGAAATTAAAGCAGTTCCTACCATGTAAACAGAGTTGAAGGGACCTATTTGGGCAAGCTATCATGGGAGGGCTGAGTCCCTAAAGCTATGATATAGTTCAAATTAGAGGACAGGAAAACTCAGAACAAGACTATAAAAGAAGAAACCCACATTTGTGTTCAGATCTCAATCAGGAGTTGCAAATGCTGACATACTCTGACTGGAAGAGTTTTGTAAATAAATAGAATTTGAATGCCTTTATGTTAGCCAGAGGACCTACTGCTTACCTTATTGTCTTATGTCTAGCCTGAGACTTACATTTATATTGCTGCCCCTTGCCTGGGAGACTTGGAGGCTGCTAACCTTGCTCTAAGCTGTGTGCTTAGTTAACCTTGTTACTGAGATAAATTGGTCCTTACCAAGATCATGAGGCCATGAAGACACTAGATCCAAGGATTATATCTTAACTGACCTCTCCAGGTCCTCCCAAGCAGCCCTGAGCCAGGGCATTCAACAATATTTTAGGTAAGCAAAAAGGTTGTTTAACTGATAGAAGGCAGATCTGAACTCAAGCCTGCTGACCCATAGCCTATAAGAAAAAAAACATAACCAAAAAGAATCCACCTCCATTTGAAGTGAACTGACTCTGCAGATTACTGTCCAGATAATGATTTAATTAGAAGTAATAGTGGAAGACATCTTTATGTATATAGGATCTTAAAGAATGCAGGATTCTTTTTTGTAGCATATCTTACATTCTATTAAGAAATTACCACTATTATGCTACAGTGAAGGAGGGTGGGAGGGATGGGGTCACTGAGTGATGGACATTGGGGAAGGTATGTGCTATGGTGAGTGCTGTGAATTGTGTAAGACGGATGATTGACAGACCTGTACCCCTGGGGCAAATAATACATTATTTGTTATTAAAATTTTTTTATTAAAAAAAGAAATTATCACTACTAAGGGCACCTGGGTGGCTCAGTCAGTGAAGCATCTGACTCTTGATTTCAGCTTGCTGAAATCATGACTTTAGGGTTATGAGATCCAGCCCCACGTCTGGCTCCATGCTTATCATGGAACCTGCTTAAGACTCTCTGTCCCTCTGCCTCTGCCCCTCCCTGCCTCTAAAAAATAAAAAGAAAGAAAGAAGTTGTCACTATTAGAATGAGAGAAGTCTGTGTGTCTGAGAGAAGTGATTTGCTCAAGGTCATGCAGATGGGCATGTGTATAACCAGGACTGGAGCCAACATTGTTGCTCAAAAGCTTCATGGGCCATGTACACCCCATACCTCTCAGCATGAGATTACTAGTGCCATGATCTTCTTTAATAGGGGAACTATACAAACATGTATGTATCCAATTTGTTTTATTTCCCATCTGATGTCTGGAAAGGCTTGCCTCCTGGATGTTGTCTGGTAGTCCCTATTTTCTCCCTTTGCAGTGTGTTAATAGGAACAGGTGCTGGAGAGATCCATGAGGAACATTCTGTTACCAATATGTAAATGTGGATTACTACCATTGGGGATGTAACAAAACAAAAACAACCGTAAAGTAAATTCTTTTAAAAAGTGCCCCTGCTCAAGATGCAGATGTTCTGACCCTCTTTCAGCCTAATCTAGGGAGAGCTAGTCAGGCTATGGCTATGGAGACTTCCTTAGCAATGCTTTAGCTGAAATCTGGAGCCAAGGTCTCAAACTCATAGCTGAAATTATTTCAGCCTAAATATTCTTCCACCTCACTGCTGAGCAGCCCAAGGACCCTGTGTCCCTTAAACCCTATTGAAAATTTATTTTCCTCTAGGTCAGTGCTAGGAATACCAACTGGCATAACCTATTTGAAAATCAAATGGGCAGTATATAAAAATATTCATGTATATAGCAATATTAAAGGAATTTATATCCATGCTGGGAAATGGAAAGTAGCCCCCATGCTGGGAAATGGAAATGTGGTCATTGATTTATATGCAAGGGGTAATAGCATCACATACTTACTTATATCAACTCTTGCAAAAAATGTGCCATGAGAGGTTTTTTGTAATATAAATAACTGTGTGGCCATATGATGGACTATTCTTCCATGATAAAATTATGCATTTGAAAAGCATATTTAATGATGTGAGAAAGTGCTAAAAACATACTGTTAAGACAAGACAGAAATTAAAATGTATGTGAGTAATTGTGTGTGCATGTATGCCTGTGTGTGTGTATGTGGGTTGAACATCACAGGTCTCGTTTGCCTGTAGGTACAAAGAGGTCACATCAAAGTCCACATTACAAAGGGCTTATAACCTTATAACCTTCTCATAAAGCCAGTACTAGGCCATGCTCAGCACCAAATCCAGACATTTTTCCCTCTTTCCCTAGCTTCTTTGTCAAGGCTCTCTCCACAAGCCATGAACATGTTTCATTATAACTCTGGTAGCCGGACTATTTGGACCTCAGGGATATCATTTTATATGAAAATAGATGCTTTTCTAAAATTGTGCTTGGCCTTTAACCTTGTATGATAACATTGAGGTATAAGAAAGTCAGGGAACAAAACAGAACAAAGAAAATGAAAATGTATCAAGCACCTAATAATTTAGAGATTTACTACAGTCTTCGTTCAAATTATTTATTAATTCTCAGCTATTTTCACTCTCTCTTTTTATTGTGGAACTGGAACAGGTCTAGATAGCATTCTGCACAGTCAGATTAGACCAGAGGTGCTATTTTGCTCCCATCGACCCTAGAAAGTTAAGGAGTCTTAATGCTGACGCAGACCCTATACCTGAGCAGGAACTGTTGTCCACTGATGGATGCCACTAACATTGCCTCCCTGCCCAGATCTCTACCCCTGGTGCTAGCTGTGTCCCATCTTCCCACCTGTTTGAACTTCTCTAAGGCCAACTGCTTGCCTGGCCTCCCACCAACTTCCTAATCAGACTCCACTTGCTAGAACCCATGTTCTACTTATCCTTCTGGATAGCTTCCCATCAAGAGCAGCTGCAGCTGAACCTCCCACACCACCACCATAGCAGGCAAGTCTAGTTCCACATCAGAGGCCTCTCAACCTACCGGCACACCACTGCAGTTAACCTTGCCAGAGCCAGCCATGACACCTTGATGGTTCTTACAACATTGTGGGCCCTGGAACACCCATTTTAAGATTTTTCAGGATATCCTTTTTTTTTTTTTTTTAATCTCTTAGCTGCTGTTCCCTGTTTCTTCAAATTAAGTTATTTGAAAAGCATAAACAGTTGAAATTTGAGTGTATTTTTTTGAAGATTGAGGACTGACAAGAGAAAAAATATAGCTGATTTAATATTCCTGTCTTTCAATCTGCTTCACACCAGAGAATGGAGGTGAAGCCAGGTCGTGAAAAATAATAAAGCCAATTACCTTGTCTGTTCCTTTGTGTGATATACTGCACCTTTTCTTAAAGAAAGCATAGATCAGCGAGTACAAATTGGTAGTTCTGTTGCCCTGGGTATACCATGCCCAAATCATCAATTATTATTACAGCATTGTATATTTGCTCTTACAGAGAATGAAAGGTAAACTGTCCTGAAGGAGAGTCCTTGGCTCTCAGACTATGCTTCCTTTGCTGGTCTCAGCCCTGCCCATTTCTGAAAATTGAGCCCAGTGATGTCTTCATCTGTCCTTACTGCTGGAACAATTTAGGATTGCAACAGAAAGAACTTTAAATTACCAAGCTGTTTACTGGTGAAACTTATATTGAGTCCTCTTCTCACCTTTGGCCTTTTTCTTTTTCCCACTTGAGTCCCAAGGGGTACTCCCAGTGAGACAATTGCTGCCCCCTTAGGTCACCACTCTCTGTGAGTGTCACAGGAAGACTAACAGTGAATTGCAAATAAAGACAGCCAAGAATCTTTTGGCATTTGAGGAAAACCACAGGCATAAAACAGGGCACTGAACTTAATAAAAAAGTAAAAGTTAAGAGAGCAAAAGAAACATCATGAATAGCCTAGCCTTGTCGGTATCCTCCTGAATGTCATCAACTGCCCAAGATGACATCACGCTCCTCTGATCAGATGCCCATGCTCATTCTACCTGAAAAGAAACTCACTTGTTGCTTAATACCAGTCTCAGGGGGTGAACAAGGAGGTAAGGAGATGCTGAGCACAATTCCTTGTAACTGCCCCTACTTAGTATCCTTGCTATTGACTTGGTCATTTTTTACTGGGGGTGGGGGTGCCCACCTTTGTTAGCCTGTTTACATTGAAAACACACTTGGAGCCACTGCCATGCTTTGAAGTTCTCCTCTGGTAGTTTGGAATTATGACTTTAATCTTCTGTGTCATCCTCCTTTGTTTCAAGGTGTTAATTATTTTTTAAAAGATATATATATCTTCTGTTCTTAAGAAAGATTTACAGGTATGCCTAGGTGGCTCAGTCGGTTGAGCGTCCAACTCCTGATTTCAGCTCAGTTCATGATCTTGGGGTCATGAGATGGAGCCCCAAGTTGGACACCATGCTCAGCGGGGAGTCTGCTTGAGATTCTCTCCCTCTCCTTCTGCCCCTCCCCCAGCTTGTGCTCTATCTCTTTCTCAAATAAAAAAAAAAAATCTAAAAAAGAAAAAAAAAGAAGGATTGAGGTCCCTGGGTGGCTCAGTAGGTTGGATGACTGCCTTCAGCTCAGGTCATGATCTCAGGGTCCTGGGATCGAGTCCCGCATTGGGCTCTCTGCTCAGCAGGGAACCTGCTTCTCTCTCTCTCTCTCTCTCTCTCTCTCTCTCTCCACCTCCTACTCTGCCTGCTTATGCTCTCTCTGTCAAATAAATACATAAATAAATCTTTTTTAAAAAAAGATATTCAGCAGGAGAAAGAAGTTGTCACCTTTTCTTAGGAAGCCATTTTGTTATGAAACTTGGATTTGTTCACCACTGGTGTTGTTTTCATTTGGTTTCCTTGGAGTCACAGTTAGAAATAATATTTCACACACTCATATCAGAGTAAAATATGGTCTTCATGTACAATTGTACAAAGATGTTCAGAAGACACTTTCCAGTCCTCTCTGTTTTTGTTTCTTTTTTTAAGATTTTATTTATTTGTTTGTTTGTTTTGTCAGAGAGAGAGAGAGAGCGCACACAAGCAGGCAGAATGTCAGGCAGAGGAGCAGGCTCCCTTCAGAGCAAGAAGCCTGATGTGGGACGATCCTAGGACCCCGCAGTCATAACCTGAGCTGAAGGCAGTGGCTTAACTGACTGAGCCACCCAGGTGCCCCCCAGTCCTCTGTGTTTGATGTGTCCTCTGCTTATATAATGGCCACACTTCCAGGCAGCTAGACACAGAAATTTTATAGACCTGGATTATCTCTGAACAGAACCAGCACGTTCCAAGTTGACATGCTCCATATTCGTCTTTGGTGTGTTCCAGTTCCATTTTTTTTAAACTTCCATATTAAACATGTAGGTTTTGAATTGAGTACAGAGGAATGTTAAGTATTTGAATATTATCAAAAGATACAGAATGAAGAGATTAAAAAAAAGAAGAAGAAGAGTGCTGACCTGGTATCAGAATACTTGGGTTAGGGGCGCCTGGGTGGCTCAGTGGGTTAAAGCCTCTGCCTTCAGCTCAGGTCATGATCCCAGGGTCCTGGGATCGAGCCCCACATGGGGCTGTCTGCTTAGCAAGGAGCCTGCTTCCCTTCCTCTCTCTCTGCCTGCCTCTCTGCCTACTTGTGATCTCTGCCTGTCAAATAAATAAATAAAATCTTAAAAAAAAAAAAAAAAAAGAATACTTGGGTTAATGGCTTGGCTCTGAATGATGAATCATTTTGCCCAGCACTGCAGAACTGTGGAGATCTGGGAGTTTCCCTCCTTCATTTTACTCTTCACAAAACTGGAGGATGACAGAGCCTGGCTAGATTTCATATATATGGGGATGTCTAAATATATTAAGTTATATACTCGGTAACTGTACGTTTCCTCAGGGAAGTTCTGCAGAGGCAAAAAGAAGAGATTTTGCAGCATTCATGATGACATTCAAAGAAAGCATTTTTTAAATTTTTTTTCAAGATTTTATGTATTTATTTGATAGAGATATAGAGAGCACAAGTAGGCGGAGAGGCAGGCAGAGGGAGAACCACAGCAGGCTCCCCTCCGAGCAGGGAGCCCAATGCCGGGGTTGATCCCAGGACCCTGGGATCATGATCTGAGCCAAAGGCAGCCACTTAACAGAATGAGTCACCCAGGCGCCCTCAAAGAAAGCATTTTAAAACATCTAGTGTGAGACAAGAGATGCCATCTCTTTATATTGAAATGAGAGTAAAGGAGCTTTGGTTTATTTCCTAGTGTCAGATTCTTGATCAATGCAAACTCAGAAATTGATGCCAAGTGGGAAATTGTGTTGAGATGTAAACTGTATCATATCTTATTACATACATGATCATTGCTTTGCTTTCTGTACAAAACCTTAAAAAAGAAGAAGTACTAAAGTGATTAAACTACTAAAGTACTTTATTTTTTAAAAGATTTTATTTATTTATTTGACAGAGAGAGATCACAAGTAGGTAGAGAGGCAGGCAGAGAGAGAGGAGGAAGCAGGCTCCCTGATGAACGGAGAGCCCGATGCAGGACTCCATCCTAGTACCCTGAGATCATCACCTGAGCCGAAGACAGAGGCTTAACCCACTGAGCAATCCAGGTTCCCTAAACTACTGAAGCACTTAAAAAAAAAAAAAAAAAAAAAAAGGAAAAGTACTTAAATGATTAAAACGTGTATATTTATTTCATTTATTATTTAATTATGTATATTTATTTCATTAACACTTTAACACCAGATGCATTTCATCTCTGTTTTTTTTTTTAAGATTTTATTTATTTATTTGTTAGAGATAGAGTGAGCACAGGCAGACAGAGTGGCAGGCAGAGGCAGAGGGAGAAGCAGGCTCCCTGCCGAGCAAGGAGCCCGATGTGGGACTCGATCCCAGGACGCTGGGATCATGACCTGAGCCGAAGGCAGCCGCTTAACCAACTGAGCCACCCAGGCGTCCCATTCATCTCTGTTTTAACAAAAATAATAACATTCCCTTTTATATTCTTAATGTTCTCATAGCGGAGCTTATCCAAAGGGAAAGTTACATTAGGATTTCTATTAACAAATACTATATTTGAGATTTGAGTTATAATTAAATCTATAATATATTCTCTGAGAAGATTACCTTTTGTCATAGAACAGGAATACGTAAATGTTTTAATATTCAGCTAGAACAAATACTTACGGATCAGGAAAATAAACTTTTTAATAAACTGGCATCTTGTTATAGCTTAGAAGCCTGATGTCATATGTTTAACTTCTACAGCAATTAGACCACAACGTAAAAGCAGATTGAAAAATTTTTAACAGCATTTTCTACTTGTAATTGCAATACGTATTCATTACATAAATGTATAAAATGTATAAAATTTGGAAAATAAAGGTAAATGTAAGAAGATTATCTGTGATTCCATCACCAAGAGATAAGACATAAATAAGCATTTCTCCTTTCAGTCTTTTTTTCCTACTGTGTTTATAAAAATATAGATATTATTGAATACTGTGATTCCTTGCTTTTTTCAAAAGTGTCTTATAAGTCATCTTCCTATTTTACATTACAGTTGTAAATTTTTAACTGCCCTTATTGTTTTTATAAAATGAAACTTAATCATATATATGTAAAAAGCCATGTATATGTATGTGGAAATGCATACATGTATATGTAAAAGGCAAAAGTATTAATATCCCCAATCCTGCAACTCAGTAATAAATATTTTTAATGTAGTGAGCACCCTTAAACATGACTCTATGCTTATTTATACCTACCTATATTCATATATTAAAAATACTGAGTTCCTGCTGATTTCTCCAATTCCTATCCTAGGTCACAGGATTTATTCTAGTCTTCCCCATTTCCTTATTCGTAACTTCTTTTTTTTTTAAATATTTTATATATTTATTTGTCAGAGAGAAGGAGAGAGAGAGAGAGCACACAAGCAAGCAGAGAGGCAGGCAGAGGCGGAGAGAGAAGCAGACTCCCTGCCGAGAGGAGCCCATGCAGGACTCGATCCCAGGACCCTGGGATCATGATCTGAGCCGAAGGCAGCGGCTTAACCCACTGAGCCACCCAGGCATCCCTTATTCGTAACTTCTTTCTCCATTGATGAAAAGCTCAGCTTTTGTTATCCACAACATATTATTTGTTTGATTTGAATATACACATAATTTCACAATAATTAACTCATACCTATTGGAAACAAGTTTACTAACTAGAGTACAGGACTTGTACACAATGGGGTTCGCAAATCTTTCTATAAAGAGTCGGGAAGTAACTACAGGAAACTGGGCAACACACGACAGGGACAATTTTCCCTCAGATGCCCATGAAGCTATATCCCAGACTTCCCTCAGGTTGTCCCGATACTGAGCAACCTTGATGGGGTGTTAAGATTAGAACCCCCTCCCCACTGTACCTTGACCATCCTGCTTCCTGTTTCCCTACTTCTTTCTTGGAGCACTGACCGCACTGCAACCCACGCTCAGTTCAGCTGCTCTAATACATTTTACACATCCACATATTTTTAAATAGAGATATAAACATCTCTAAAATGTGAATATTGCTGGGGCACCTGGTTGGCTCAGTCAGTTAAGCATCTGCCTTTGGCTCAGGTCATGATTTCAGGGTCCTGGGATGAGCTCAGGTCATGATCCTGGGGTCCTGGGATTGAGCACCATGTCGGGTTCCCTGCTTAGCAGGGAGTCTGCTTGTCCCTCTGCCTCTGCATTTCCCCCTACTTGTGCTCTCTCTGTCTCTCTCAAATAAATAAATAAGATCTTTAAAAAATAAACAAAATTTAAATATTGCTTACTCAGTAACAGATCATTTAATTGGGAGCTTCAATTTTGTCAGCATTTGTAATCAATAGTGTTTTAGGTTTCATAAAGCATGGAATATGATTTACTTATTTCTTTTGTTTACCTTTTATCTTGCCCTTTCCAAATGTGAAAGGCATAAAGCCAGAGTTACTAGAGATGATATTCTAACTGTCAATCTCACTGGATTAACAGAATAAGAGTTTATTTTTCTCTATGTCACTAAGGCCTCTCTGTCCCACACAAGGATGAGTGTCCTCTGCTGGGTCCTTTACCTCCAACCAGCTTAAAATAGTGAGGGTTTAAGATCTTGTCAGGAACAAGCCTGACAAGAGTGTTTATTACTTCTGTCTGGTAGCTATTTCTGTATTAATCAGGGTATGCTAATGGTTTCATTATTATGGGCTGAATTGTCTTTTCTAAAAAGACAAGTGGAAACCCTGGTATCTGTAAATGTAACCTGATTTAAAGATAGGATTTTTGCAGATGCAATCAAGTTAAGGTAAAGTCTTGCAGAATTAGGGTGGACCCTAGATCCAGTGACGGGTGTTCTTCTAAGAAAAGAGAGATTTGAAGACACAAAGGAGACACAGGAAAAAAGTCCATAGGATAATAGAGAGAAAGGTTGGAGTTATGCTGCCACTAGCCAAGGAACATCAAGGATTCGTAGCAACAACCAGAAACTGAAAGAGGCAAAGAAGAATGCTTTCCTGGAAACTTTGTAGGGAACAAGGCCCTGTTGACACCTAGATTTTGGACTTCTAGCCCCAAGAACTGTGAAAGAATAAATTTATGTTGTTTTAAGTCACTTGGTTTATAAGAATGTGTTACAGCTCTCCTAAGAAACTACAACTCATTCCTGTACCCAAATCTCTAACAGTCAGGGTTCTGCAAAAGAAGCAGAACCCACTGTGTGTGTGTGTGTGTGTGTGTGTGTGTGTGTGTGTATTCCACACAAGGCCTGAGCATCCTGTTAGATGCTTATTTCTAGTCAGCTTAAAAAGTGAGGGTTGAGGGGTGCCTGGGTGGCTCAGTCCGTTAAATGCATCTGACTCTTGATTTCAGTTCAGGTCATGATCTCAGGGTCATGAGATCAATCGAGCCCTGCAGGAGCATGCTGAAGATTCTCCATCTCCATCTCCCTTGGCCCCTCTCATCCCTCTCATCTGAGGGCCTAAAGGGCACCTGGCTGGCAGTCTATAAAACATAACACTTTTGATCTCAGGGTTATAGTTTTGACCCCCATGTTGGGTGTAGAGATAACTTAAACATTAAAAACTTTAAAAGTGAGGGTTGAAGATCACTTAAGTATTTTGAAATAATAAGAGATTCTATATATTCTATATTGCCATGTAGAATAATACAATAATTCTATAATATATTATGTGTAATCTCCTGTGGGCTCTGTTTGTCTATTTCTTCTGTTTCTATATAATGAATATAATTACAAACATACTTATAACCTTATTTATTTATTTATTTAAGGGAACTTGTTCCCATGACAGTGGAGCTGGTAGGTCTAAAATCTATAAGGCAGGTTGCAAACTGGAAATTCCCACAGGAGTTCCTCAAGCTGCCGTCTTGAAAAATTGTTTCTTCTCTGGGAAATCTTGGTTTTTGGTCTTAAGGCCTTTACCTAATTATAAGATAAAACTCATCTGTTTTTTGAGGATAATCTCCTCTAATTAAAGTCATCTGAGAATAGATATTTACCTCATCTATAGGACACCTTCACAGCAACACCTAGAATAGTGTTTAATTAAATAACTAGGTACTATATATAGCCTAGCTACATTGACACATAAAACTATCACTTAGGACAAAGTAAATCAAAATTTCTGCTGCCTGACACAGAAAAAGGTTTATTTCCCTCATTATGGCCAAATATTGAGTTTTTGGCAGAGGTGGAGAAGAGTGCTGGCCTTCACACGGTCACAGAGGAGATGAGGAACCCATTTAGGAACCCAGAACTCATCTAGCATTTCCTCCCCTTAGGGCTGCCAGAGAATTGTTTAAAATAGAGGAGGAAGTAGAATATATCCCTTCTTTTTATACTGGCCAGAACTAAGCAGCACAGCTCTGCTTAGCTAGCTGCAAGAGTGGCTGGGAAATGTTGTTTTCCTATATGAGCAAGAGAAAAATGAGATGATTTTGAGGAACACAAAGCCCTATCTTTGCTTCATAGGGATTATTTTTCTGCTTTGTTCACTGCTATATCCCAAGAATCTAGAAAATTAGGTTCTGAAACATATTGTTGAAGTACTAATGAAAAAATAAAATATTAACATAAAGTAAATAATATAAGAATTTCCAAAAGGTTAAGCTTTAACATATTAGTTATTAAAGTAGATACGAATGGGGCACTGGGTGGCTCAGTTGGTTAAGCGTCTGCCTTCGGCTCAGAACATGATCTCAGGGCCCTGGGATCAAGCCCTGCATCAGGCTCTCCACTCAGCAGGGAGCCTGTTTCTCCCTCTCCCGCTCCCCCTGCTTGTGCTCTCTCTTTGTCAAATAAATAGACAGAAGCATCAAAATGAATAAATAAAGAAATATAAGTAAATAGATAAATAAATAGCAACTGAATCACTCCATTGAAAGAGAGAGACTAAGTGAGAAAGCCAAGTGCAACTATATGCTATTTCCACGAAACACACTTTAGTGATAATTGAAGGTTGAAAATAAAGGGTTAGGGAAGAGCTACTATTCAAATACATTTTTTTAGAAAAAAGAAAGCATAAAGCTAAGGAAGAGTCATAGAACTAATGAGAGGCAGGTGCTAAGTAAGGTTAATGGGATGAATCAGGATAAAGAGGGACATTAAGTGATGATAAAAGCATAATTTATCAAGATGATAACTAGCCATTAGCCAATACAAACCAATCTACATAGCAACAAAAGATGTAAAGTAAAATACATTAGATTAAAAATATATTTGATACCAATATAATTATATGTTATAATGAAACCCTCCAATATATTTTTGTCAGAGTTGAAGAGATCTGTAGATATATATATATATATATATATATATATATATATATATGAACACAAACCATCAATACCATAAACCACTGAGAGGTTAGGTGCATTTTTTGCATATTACTGAAGTAAAATAAATCACAGACCATGGCAGAAATTATAAAAGAAGCTAGCTGGCTAATATGTTCTGCTAAGTGACTCTTTTTATGTGCCTCATTTGTTTGCTTCAAAAACATTTCCTTAAGTGTCTCTTTCTAATTAAAGCCCATTATACACGCTGATGGACTCTGTGTTTAGCCCCTATTGACACAGCACTGCTACACAGTGTGTTCATCCAAATAAGGAGTTCTTGGTGTTAGAGACCTGTGTTGGGAAAAGCGTTGTCTCTGGAGACCAAAGACTGGGTTTGAGTTCTGACCTTGCCATCATTATGGTAATTTAATGCTTCTGATACATGTGTTATTTATGTCTGGAATCACAACTTGAGTTTCAGTTCACACTATTATTTATCAATGAATGATCTTAGGCAGTTATGCTCACTGAGATTCAATGATCTCATTTAGAAAATAGAGAAACAAATTCAAGATGTAATTCTATGTATAAATACATTCAACAACTTCTAACATAATAATGCAAAGATTTTTGTCTCCTGTGATCCAAAAGGCTAGTGCAACTCCTATTTACAATAAGGAACTATATTTATGATACAATAACTAAAAAGCCAACTGAGATATATTTTGTGAAACAAAGCAATTGTTTCCCCAAAAGAATAACCAAGGGGTTAATAAGGCAGTGTTAAATAACAGATCCTGTTACTTTCGCTTATCAGGTTGGAAATTTAAAGAACTGTAAATGTTACATGCTTGTTTTGAGTTTTCTACACACCAGTAGTAGTGCTTAATACAGAACCTGGCTTCATGGGTGATCAATACTTATTAACTATCTTCTTCTTTGATATCTGAAAATAAATTTAAGATGTTGGAGCTGCATCATTGCTCTTGCTGCCACAAATGGGCAGTTGTCCACTGGGATTTTCCTACTCAATAAATGTCATCCTGATAAAGCCGAAAGATTTCCCTTTTTACAGATACAGTGTGATTGAAAATGGGGAGTTGCTGATTTACAAAATAAGTTGTGGTGCTGGAATAAAATGTTAATATGTGCTTACACAGGTAAGGCACATAGAATTAAAACCTTCCTGAGCAGGCAAAAAAAAGAAAAAAGGCATCGATGTTAAAAGTGTTAACAAATATGTGATAAAAGAGAGAAAATGGGGAAAATGGATAAACTGGGAAAAGATCAAAGCAATAAGAGAATAAGGAAGTGTATCATTGGCCTCAGGTCTTTGCAGTCCGTAAGACAGAAAAACTGATGTGGAAGAGTGCAAATATTTTAGCAAAAGGAAAAAAGAAGTGCTTGAAATGAGAAAGACAACACAGTAGATGTTCTAGTCATCTTCAATGTTTCTATGAAAGCCAACCACAAAATGTACTGAGAAAGAATATTAATGCACCCAAATTTTGAAGCTACCATGAATGCATGCACACATACATATACACACTGAGACTTTAGTAAACTTAAAGCAGGAGTTTGTTAATAACACAGCTCATAGAATTTGCATTTTAGCATGTACTTTGGCTGATGCTAAAACAGATGTTCGGTAGTTCACAATTGGGAAAAACCCTAGTTGTTCTGTCCTTCATCATTACCACCAGAGAAATGAATCTTCTCCTGTCATTTTTATCTTGTTTCCTGGGTGGGATTATAGATTCGGAACAACTTAGGGAATTGAAAATCACCTTTTCAGTTATGTGGTGGAACTCACCGATATCTGAACAAGCACTCTGGATTGAGCAGAATGTTAATGAGACTTAATCTAACCAATGGATTATGGTAACAACAGAAGAAAAAAAAAAAAAACACAGCAGGTAAACTTGTCAGAAGATTCAGAAGGAAAGAGCCTTGGAGCATCCCTGAAAGAGAAGATAATACAGCCCTCAGTGCAACGAAGATATTTAATTTCTGCATTCTGGAATTTGGGGAATGACAGTAAGATGATGCTGTTGCCTTCCAAAGATCTATAAAAATGCATTTGTATGGAACAATTAAAGTTCATTTTGAAGGATTTCTAAACAGTGATTATTCTTCAATATCAAGTCAAATGAGAAGAGGAAGGCTGTTTAATGTTAATTCATGAAGAACTGCTAAAAGTTCAAAGGTAGATTGCCTCCTTGAAAAAAGTGAGACCAACCAGTAGGAATTGAAGATTATAAGAATTATGTCAAGATGATGATAATGATGATGAGTGTGTATACACATATTTGCACATACCATATTAAGATGAGACAGTAAATAATTATAAGAAGAATTATATATATAGGGTTGCAATTGGTTGGGTTGTGTCCCCAAGATTCATACATTAAAGTCCCAACCCCAGTACCTCAAGATATGACCTTATTTGAAGTTTGTCTTTTCAGAGGTAATCAAGTTAAAATAAGGTCCTTCAGGTGGGCACTAATCCAATATGACAAAAATGTCCTTATAAAAAAGGAGGTTTGGACACAAACATGCACACAGAGAGAATACCAAGTAAAGACAAAGGCAGCAATTAGGGTGACGCATCCAAGGAAGCCCAGAGATTGCCAGCCAGCCACAAGAAGTTAACAGGAGGGCATGGAACAGATTCTCCTTCATTGGAAACTGCAAGACTGTAACTTCCTATTGTTTAAGTCACCCGGTTTCTGATACTTTGTTATGGCAGCCCGAGAAAACTAACATACAGGTGAAGCCCCTCCTCATGGAACTTTGCATTCTAGTCTGGAGCAGGGAGGGAAAATAGAAAATTCCCAAAGAGATATGATAATATTTCCTATGTTAATAAATTCCAAGGAGTAAAGAAAAGTAAGTGAGGGAGATAAGAAGTGCTGTTTTATATAATATGATGTCTGCTAAAATGCCATTAGAATTGAAAGGCAGTGAGAGGTTGAATTGTGTTGATAATCCGGAGGAAGAGTATTAAGACAGAAGAAACGGGGGTGCCTGGGTGGCTCAGTGGATTAAGCCTCTGCCTTCAGCTCAGGTCATGATCTCAGGGTCCTGGGATTGAGCCCCACATCGGGCTCTCTGCTCTGCAGAGAGCCTGCTTCCTCCCCTCTCTCTGCCTGCCTCTCTGCCTGCTTATGATCTGTGTGTGTGTGTGTGTCAGATAAATAAATAAAATCTTAAAAAAAAAAAAAAAGACAGAAGAAACAGTCAATCCATGGCCCTAAGGAAGAAGAATGCTTCTGGGTTAGAAGAGCTGCAAGGAGGTAAAGAAAGGGAGAATGATAGTCAAAAAGGAACATGGGAGAAGTCAGGGAAGAGGATCATCTATGCCCATCTATGGAGGATGCTCCAAAAAGTCTCCACTGAAGAGTTTAAGAAGGAGGCCACTGAATGTTAGTGCTGGAAGGAAAAGATGAAGTTGGTGTGAGGAGAATTTGGCTTGTTGCAGTTATGTAATTTTCCAGAGTGATGGGATCAGCAGCCATCACACAATTCATTTCTCTTTACCCATGTCTTTGAGTGACATTTGTGGACCCTAGTGAGCTGCTGTCACACTTTAGTCCCTGCAATGAGCAAGTGAATTTCATTTCCTCTAGAGAGTTTGAACAAGTGAACTAGGTGAGAAAGCCAAGAGCAACTATAGGCTGTTTCCACGAAACACACTTTAGTGATAATTGAAGGTTGAAAATAAAGGGCTAGGGAAGAGCTACTAGTCAAATACATTTTTTAGAAAAAAGAAAGCATAAAGCTAAGGAAGAGTCATAGAACTAATGAGAGGCAGGTGCTAAGTAAGGTTTAAACAAGTTTGAACAAGGGGGGAAATGTCATTATTTAAATCTCATATGACTTTCAACCTTTTTATCTAGGAGTTACCTTCCATCTATTTACATAAAGTAAAGGAAAATTACTGAAAACAAAATTCAGGCTGATTTGACACTAAGTAAAATTGTTTGGTTTAATAATATCAAACGCTCATAGAAGAACATTTCAATAATAAGTGCCTAACAGCTGGAAATCCCACTATATATGCTGAAAATTCCTTTGCACCTAGCTGCTTAAATATTTAGTTTAGTTACCATACAAATTGCTGTGTTTTATATTCCAATTTTTTTCAAGGGCAAGAAATGCCAATTTAAAAAAGAAAATTTTTTAAGTGGAGTAAAATTTATGGACACCATGGTGATATTAAGTTCAGTGTAATTGCATCTAATTTTGTAATATAACAAGTTAATCAGCTTCTTAAAGTTGTAACAGTAACAAATTTCTGTCTACAAAACATGGAACCGGTGTGTATAAAAGGCCATTTGTGTAGTGGATTTGAACAGTGAATACTTGAAAACTGGGTTCGAATCCCAGCATTGTTGGTCACCAGTTGAGGAACGTTATTAACCGCTATGTGCCTCAGTTTCATCTCTGATGTGGGGATAAAACAGCTGTAGGTTTTCATAAAATGAATTAAGACTTGTTAAGTGTGCTAAGGAATCTCTGCTTAGATTAAGCCTTCACAAAATGTAAGCTATATTAATTTCACTCTCCTCATTTTCTATTTTAAGTTCCATTGAGTTAGAGAAAAGTGGAATCACAGTCTATTACTGACTCCTAACCCTTGAGGTTGGTGTCAGAGCTCTAGAAAGAGGCGTGTCCCTGTCCGTGTTGGCACCTGCTGAGATGTCCTAATTACTGTCATGTTTTCAGTCTAAAGAGGTCATTGCTGCATCCTGTAGTCTTCCCAAACCTCATAGCTCATTTATGTCAAGCTTTCAGTGACTGTGCCCATCAGGTGTGTAGAGAATAAATTGGTCTGCATAACTCTTCCTTCCTGGCGTATCTAAGGCCATCTGTCCAGAACCTGTAGACATTCTCCTTTAGTGTGAAGCTGAATTTGGGAGAGCAGTAGGCATGGGCTGCTCTTTGGTCTTGGTGCCTCTGGAGGGCTGTACTTAGGAAGCTCAAGGTAGCCCTGTTTGGGGAACCTGTTTCACTTCCTGTAAATGTAACAGTGGATATTAGAAGTGCATGGTTTGCTGAAGCAGTGTACATGTTTCTTTCTGAAGGTCACCTCCCAGGCCTTTGGGCTTTCCTCCATCTCTCCCCTTCGTAGAAAATATTTAACATACTAATCTGTGAGTGGAGACTGACTCTGTCTGTACTCTCAAATCTAACATTTTATATTTCAGTTCCTTCCAGACCCAAGAATTTGCAATGCAAAACCTTTTTCTTTTTTATTGCCAAGACCTTTTCTCCCTGAAGCAATAGAGGATGGGATCCAGGATAGAAAGAACTACCAGGGGGCGCCTGGATGGCCCAGTGGGGTAAGCCTCTGCCTTCAGCTCCGGCCCTGATCTCAGGGTCCTGGGATAGAGCCCAGCATCAGGCTCTCTGCTCAGCAAGGGGTCTGCTTCCCCCCCTACCCCTGCCGCCTGCCTGCCTCTCTGCCTACTTGTGGTCTCTCTCTCTCTCTGTCAAATAAATAAAAATAAATAAATAAAATATTTTTAAAAAACACAAATTAAAAAAAAAAGAAAGAACTACCAGTCACAGAGATCACACTGAGTAAAACTTCAAAAATCCATGCAGTTGCATAGTTTTCCTTTATTTAATCAAATGTTCTCTCTGTGCCAAGAAGATTCCAGAATCTATAATATAAAAGGAAATTAAGCATCATCTTTTTATTAAGTCATATACCATCATTTGTGGGAAGCTGGGCAAGTAAACAAATAACTCCAGTAATTAAAGTATGATGACACTTAAGAGCACATACATGTAAGAAATTCTGTGAAAGGCTTTCAGAGACATTATATGGGAAAAGACATGCTTTCCAGAATTCACCAGAGGGCGCATGCGAGGTGAGACATTGGAACTGGATAGAGAGTGTGAAGGTAGGGCTGGAGAAGCAGGCTGGGGTTGGATCACTGATGTTTGATGTACATGGCCTGCAAGGCAAGGTGGGAGGTTTTCTGTGGGTGACAGCAGCATGAGTTAATGAAATGAGATGCTTCCCATCTTGAGCAGCCTCATCCACATCTCTAAATCTTAGTTTCCTCCACTCTAAAATACTATCTCTAGGAAGGATGTTATCAGGATGCGTCAGGAGGGTGTCATATAGACTCTCAAATATGTCATTTGTAGATGGTCGTTTAGAGGAATGATGTTGTAGATTCTGTTTACTTGCCTTGTTATTGTCTAAGTGACATAAAATTAGAGTTTTCTAGATTCATCCATACTCAGCTTCTGACATCCGCACACCATTTTGAGAAAGTAATCTCACTAATAACAGGACACCTAGCAGAATGATTATTTCTGTTAAATATCGAGAAAATGTATATGGTTATCCAGTCTCTGGAAGAAGGGAGTGGGACGACGAGGGGGAGAAATTCAAAGTACGTGGATTCGACTGAGCTCCCAGCTAATTATAGGCAAAATTAGATAATAGTTTCTTCCATTATTTTAATAAAGGCGCTTCCCTTGATTTTTCTACTCTACTAAGAATAATCCAGCTACTCTGGGGGAAGCCATTATTGCGAGAAGTCTCTGCCAGTTTAATTTCGATTTCTTTATTTCTATTAAATAAAGGCAGTTTACATTAGTCCTCCCGTTATTAACTACTTAACGGTTTTGGGAAGCAGGTAGCAAAAGAAGAATTGTTCTTTGCATTTAAATGAGACAAATAACACTCTCAGCTAATTATGGATTTAGGGAAAAAAGTTTCATCCTATTGCTACATTTTAAATCTGCAAAAGTAATAAATTAATCCATTAGTGAGCCCAAGTGTGTCATCTGTTGTGCTCATTATCAAGTATTCCCAGGTGTTCAGGGGTTTATAAGCATAAATTGATGTGGCTTTTAAATTTGGTAACAGAAATATCCAGCATAAGGATGGTAAGCTATGAAACTATTCCCACACCATTGCTTTTTATTAAAAAAAAACAACTTACAGAATTAAATATTAAATTAAGATGTTCCCCGATATTGCAATGTGTTATTTTGTCAGAATGAAGCAATGACACATAATTACCAATAGAAAGCATAGGGTTGCCACATTTTCTTCCCAGTTGCCTGATTTTATGTATCATTTTAGAAGCACAATAGCAAACATTAGGCACCATGAATAAATGCGTTTCAACAAACAAATTGGTTTACTCAGATGCTCATTATCCATTCATTTCTGTATTTAGTCAACAAAAATGCTTAGCGCAATTAGTACTTGCTAGAGAGGGAACATGGTCCAGAAGGTGAGATTGCTGGACAAATGACCACAAGATGGGATTGAAAGAGCAAAGCGTTCCTGGAAAGGACACCACTGGAGGTATTGTCTGAGCTGAGTCTGAAAAAAAAGAGCAAGAGAAAGCAGCTCTCCAAACACCTGCAGCATGTTGTGTTGAAACACTTTCATTCATTCCCTAGGTGGAGCTAGTTTGTGTATGGAAAAGAGGCAGGGGGTGAGCATAGGAGTGCAGAACATGATCATCATACATGGCTATGGAGAAAAGCCTCCCCAACGCTTTTCTTGCAAAGCCTCTCTTGGAGGTTTTTCTCTGTAAGTCTAGTGGCTATCAAATTGCTTCTTTTTTTTTTTTTTAAAGAGACAATAAAATAAGAACTTCTTAAATGCAGAGCCACCTGTGTGAAGATCTCCATCGACTGAGATGGTAAAATAGAAAAAACTTTACCTGTTTTTTTTTTTTTTATTTCCCCTTCCCTGCAGTTGATTCATGATTCACTGAGATGTAACTCCAAATATAGAATTTGTGTATGTGTGTGTGTGTCCGTGTCTGTGTGTGTTGGAAATGCCCAGAAAATCTGGAAGACTCAGGTGGCAAATACAGCTGAGAGATAGAATTATTGTTTTACTTTATAGTTCACTCTATTATAGAATAAGCTTCCAATATACATGCTCTTTTTGGCCTTAGCCCGAAACAGGTACCTCAGCTTATTGTAAATTGCACTTTCTCAGCTACCACCCATTTTTTCCTGATAAATGATTCAAGTGAATCTTAAGTTACATACAGAAATCATGTGACAAAGATGGATGTGTGCTGGAGCTTTTCAGATAATACCCTGGGCATTTTTGGAATTCAGATTTATAGACCCATGTGAGCATTAACTAAACGTCCTTTGATTTGGGAAAATTTTCTAGAAACATTTGTAGGTATTGTTTTTTCACTATTGAAAAAATTGCCACCAGAGATGTCATGTTCCTTGGAATCCTCAAAAACCAAAGTGACAGAAAACAGGCTAGGTGTGTTCTGGAGGAATATGAGTAGCATAAGCAGTGGGCAAAGGGACTGACCCACGTAGCATTTCATTCAATAAATATTTATTGAGTATCTACAAAATGTCAGACTCTGAGAGGCTGCCATGATAACTCAGCGAGGAAAAGAAGCAACCACCCTTCACCCTGGGATTTTAGATACTTTTCCACCCTAAGAATCTAGGAACCTATAAATATGACCTTTAGGTTTTCACAGAAGTTTATTTCTTCAGCTGTTCAGTGAGGCTCAGTAACACTACCTTACAGCCTCATTTTTAAATTATGTGAAATATTGTGTGTTGAAGTACCCAGTGAGAAGATAAGAGAAGTTGAGAAAGCCAATAAACTACGAGAAGATTACTGTCCAGGAACCAGAGCCTGTAGTGCATTGAGCTATGTAAATTTACTGTCATTAATCATATAATCAAAAAAGCAGTATCTTTTTTGAATGATGAATTCTATGCAATGCTGATTCTAATTCGGTTCTCCCATCAGTAATTGTGAACATGGAATCAGATTTAAGTCGAAACCTCCAAGTGTTATCTCTAGAAAATTCCACAGGCTACTAAGGCAAGATTCATCTCTGAGGAGCAGCAGAGGCAAATGGTCCCTCACGACCCCCTGCTGTAATCCTGTTTCGATATTTCACCCTACAAAGCAGAAATGCTCATCTTGAATTAGCAGGGCATCAACCTGCGGCCCTGTCTCCCTGGCTGTCTTTGCTGCAAAGCGGTATTCCTATTTAGAGAATGAGTAGAGGCTATGAAATAAAGGTGTCTCTGTTTAACAGGAATCAGCGATAGAGCTTTCAAGAAGAAAAATGAAGAGGCCATGTTTATAACAGGCCCATGGAAAGGAGAACAGGGCTGTGTACTTTTCTGAAAAAGTGGTTTTGCTTCTGCATGATTGATGACCTGTCTGGTGTGAGGCTGGCCACAGTAATAATGTCAGGGTTTACTCTCAACAGGAGAAAAAGCTGTCAATTCTGATATGATGGAGGGGAGAGGAGCATTGGGATTATGGAGCTAAAATGGCCACAGGATGTCCTCCGATCCAGGCACAGAATGCATGGTGATTTTGTGTAAAATTGGCCTTAACTTTATTTTGCATGCACAGAGGAAAGACTAGAAAAAGCACAAAAAAATTAACAGGATGTACCTTAGGAATGTAGTAAGAGAGGTGTCAGTTTCTTATTCATATGGTGTTTTGCTTTCTAAACTCTGTTTATGAACATGTGTACATTTTAAAATCAAATATATAGTGCTGATAAAAACATGTATTTAATAAGGTAGCATAATTTAGCAAAGGGAGCACAGAGTTTGGAATCTAACCTGCAATTCATCTCTTAAGTTGCATTAAGTAGCTGGAAAAAAAAGATAATATAAAAATATCCCTCTCCTTTTAGGACAACAGTACCTAGAGAGGGACTGTCCTGCCGCACCCACCAGCCTTGTGCTCACATCCTTACCTGCTCTCCTCCCGCCCCACTGTGGGAACTCAGGCCTGAAAGATTCAGGTCGGGCTGCTACTCTCCTTCCAGTTGTCCATTCTATTAGTGACTGCCAAGTGTCGCTTCCCCCTGATGTCACAGTTATATGCTCTGGTAGCCTGTGGTGAACTCTAATCCCCTATCCTTTGGCCCCTGAAACTTTTTGAACTATATCTATATTCTGTAGATCCCAAGTGTTGCTTCCACCCTGAAGCTCCCTCAGCAACCACAATCTGGTCTACCCTCAGACTCCCTGTAGTCCTAACCAGAAACCTTCAAGTCTGCCCCAGCCTTTCCTACTTTGTCTATCTTGCCATAATAAACTGGAACATGCATACCAATCTCGACATATGGCATCTCTTAACCATATCTGTGATCTTATCTAGGAACAAGCAGAATACATTCACTGTTAAAGCATGAGGCAATTACGTCTCTTTACAGCAATTCTAGAAACTACTAGAGAATGATAAGCCAGGTGTTAGGGGTCAGCAAATATTCAAGACTCAGCTTACGATCTTCATAAATCCAATGTACTCTTTCCAGCTGAGATGGAGATGGACTACCTCTTCCTAATGTGTCACCAGTGAAAAGTCATTTGACAAGGATCTGGGGGTGGAGTCTATGCAGTGACAGGTTTCAGTTCTGTTATCAAGAAAAAACATTTGCTGCTGACATGGTTTATAGTCGGATGGCTGTTCTCCTGGACAGTCACATGGCATCTATTTCCCAGGGTAGGTGCCATAGTCATTCATTCCACAGGGTGCTTCATGACACAGTGGTTGTTTGCATCCAGGTGGGAGCTGCTGCCTCCTCAACCACTGCCAGGAGAGTCTCAGCACACATATTAAGGCTGTTAGACATCCTTGCAGTGCAGAAACCTGTTGCACTTTAAGCCAGTATTCTAACTTTTTAAGACCCAGAACAGTATTTTCATGTGGCCCGTTTTTCCACATCCCATGGGATAGGGTTTTAAAGCATCACATACGGCATTGTGCTGTGATAGAATTGCCTTGTTCAGTGCACTTGTAACACAGACGTGACACTGAAACCTACATTCGTGTGCAACTGTCCCAGGGCTGCACTGCAGTGAGTGTCTTATCACTTATCACAAGTTGGGTAGCATCTTGTTTCATCTCTCCCTGGGACTGGAAGCAAGTTAAGGATTGTTTTCTCTTGCTCTTCCTCACCCTGTCCACCCTGAGGACATTGTTGGTAGCCTCCGTCCATCCATCCACATATGAAAAAATGACTTAGAACTGCCCACACACAAGAAACCAGGGACACTTCGGAAACAGTGGGCTTTGAATTTCTAGAAGTTTTTGATTTTTAGGAAATATTAAGTTTGACCCTCCTGTCACCGGCCTTACCCTCAAATCTCAGTATTTCAGGTCTAGTCATGCACCTGCATGACTCGGGCGTTGAGCATCCGACTCTTGATTTTGGCTCAGGTCATGATCTCAGGGTCATGAGAGGAGCCCTGCACTGGGCTCTGTGCTCAAGGGGGAGTCTGGTTGGGATTTTCTCTCCCTCTCCTTCTGCCCTTTTCCCCCACACATGCTCTCTCTCTCAAATAAATAAATCTTTAAAAAGAAAGGATATATTGGGTCTGCAGCAGGGCTGCTGTCATTTGTTAAATATATTACCAATTATGAGATTATTTGGTTCAATGTTTGGCACATACTCAGACTTAACTTTTTTTTTTTTTAAGATTTTATTTATTTATTTGACAGAGAGAGAGAGAGAGATCACAAGTAGGCAGAGAGGCAGACAGAGAGAAGTGGGGGAAGCAGGCTCCCCGCTGAGCAGAGAGTTCGATGCGGGGCTCGATCCCAGGACCCTGAGACCATGACCCGAGCCAAAGGCAGAGGCTTAACCCTCTGAGCCACCCAGGTGCCCCAGACTCAACTTTTTATATAACCTTGCTGTATGTTCAAGCAAATCACTTCAGTTAGAATCGCTCTCCATAGACCAGCGTCATCATGAAGAGATCTCCCTAGTAACCAATGAAGAAATATTAATGATTTGCCGGTTTGGTTCATTGGACCACCTAGCTTGTATTTGGCACTTTATCAATCAACGAGGGTAAGTGAGTAAATAAGCCTTGTTTCTCCAGTGCCTGGGGATACATGAAAATAATTTGTTCTTTTAAGTGGATTCAATAACTCCTCCCTGAACATTTCATTACGTGCTAGCTTTGTAAAAAAAAAAAAAAAAAAATTGCTTTTTTTCCACAGGGAGGGCAAATGCAAATCCTAGGTATATATATGTAAGTGGTGGCTGAGAGGCAAGCTGCTTCATTTGAATTCCGTCTCCTCTACTTAGAGCAATGCAGTGGAGGGGAGTTTGGGCCCATCTCCATGCCTCTGTTCCTCATGTGTAACACAAGGATACTGACAGTCGGTCAGTGTCTGCAAGGTGATATTTAAAGCAGTTCCTGGCAATAGTAAATGCTCGGTAAATGTTAGCTGCTAGGATATTGTCAAAAGGGGAAACTATCCCAGAAGAACCACAGTTTCTACCTATAAGAGTTAATCAAACTCAGCCATAAAAAGTTAATATCACTCAGCCATAAAAAAAATGAATGAGATCTCGTCATTTGCAACAACACGGATGGATCTAGAGGGCATTATGCTATGTGAAATAAGACAAAGACAAATACTGTGTGATTTCACTTATATGTGGAATTTAAACAAAATGAAACAATTGAACAAACAGAAACAGACTCATAAATACAGAGGTCGCCAGAGGGGAGGGAGCTGGAGGGATGGGTGACACAGGTGAAGGGAGGAAGAACAGAAAAAAGTTACGCTGTTAGAAAGATAGAAATTGCACATTTTAGTACATACTATAGGGGGAATCAAACTGTTTTTGCTTAAGCTATGTGCCTCCCATTCCACTTCAATATCTGTGTAATTCTTGGCATGTACTTTGTTGACTGAATGAATAAATGAAAAATTAATTAATGAATTCTCGTCATATCCCTCTTGATGATTTCATGCAGGCCTGAGTATCCCCAGGAAGGCTGTTTGCTTTAAGAAATGGCCAGTGAAGGGCACCTGGGTGGCTCAGTCAATTAAGCATCCCACTCCTGATTTCAGCTCAGGTCACGATCTCGGGGTCCTGAGATCAAGCCCCATGTCAAGCTCCACGCTTATGCTCTCTCCCTTCCCCCCGCCCCCCTGTTCTCTGCTTTCTTAAAACAAAACAAAACAAACAAACAGAGACATAAAGAATCGGTGAAAGGTTATGAGAAATATTATGCTTTATGTTCTATATATGACTCAGTAGACAAAATTAATTGCTCTTCTGTCACGTTCTTCATGGATTTTCACTGATCCTTTTGTCTAAAACAAAGCCTATCGGTTGCTTCAGGCCTGTAGTATGATCATGGTTTTTATTTAGCACCTTACTAAAATGATAGAAGTACGTGTCTGTTGTGTGTGTGTACGCACACATGAGAGAGATTTTAAACAATCTTTTTATTTATATGTCAGTTTTCATGAATTTCATTATAAAGATTAAAAAATAATTTCTCTAAAAAATTCAAGAATATAAATGCCACCTTGCCTGATAGTATTTCTGAGAATTACAATCTAATAATTAGATGTAACTTTTCTGCTATGCTACGAGAAGACGGAGATCCTTTACTTAAGAATTCTGCTTGCCTTTGTGGTGCCTGGGTGGCTCAGTCGGTTAAGTGTCTGTCTTTGGCTCAGGTCATGATCTCAGGGTCTTGAGATTGAGTCCCGCATCGGGCTCCCTAACTCAACGGGGAGCCTGCTTCTCCCTCTCCCTCTTCCTGCTGCTCCCTCTACTTGTGCTCTCTCTTTCTCTCTCTGTCAAATAAATAAATAAATTCTTTAAAAAAAAAAAAGAATTCTCCTTACCTCTCAGTGTTTAGATAAATTTCAAATTCTGCTTTGTCTCTTCTACTGGTCCTGAGTTAATTGTGGTGTAAGAACTTCAGATTGCTCTCCAATTTACCATGCATGCCACTCACTTCTTGGTGCAGTCTCCAGACTTACAGAGCCTGATTCTCTAGATCTCCCATCACATTGAGAAGGGAAGCAGGTGAGGCTGTGGGAAAGAATGAAGAGTGACCATTGGTTCTATTTGTGGGCAAAACACACCACAGAAAAACAGCCACTTCTGAGTCCCCTCAGCTCCCCTAGAGAATTCTTTTGCAACCAGGCTGTGGGGGCTAATGGCTTCCTAACTGCCCAGTCATACCACGGACATCATGGTCTATCCCCATATTTCTATGTACTTTCTTCTCCTGACTTCTTTCCTGCACGTCTGTGCCAACTGTTTACAAAAGTTTTTTGTTTTTTGTTTTTTTTACTCCTAATCTTATTTTTTCTTCCATGTAGTTTCATGATGGGTAATCTCACTGAAATCCCTGTGTGTAAGTACCGCAGCTCTGCTTTCCCTCCAGGGCCCCAAGTGCACACCATCAGGCAGCTGCTTATTCGCACAAGAACCAAACATGGTCCTGCAACTTCTCTACAATCCTGTTCTTTCACATGGCATATTGTTTCTCCCAAGAGCAAGCTTATGGGTCATTGGCCTCTCCTGCTAATGCACGCATTCTGGTCTTCCATGATAGCACTATTACAAAGAATTAACAGCTCTTTGTGCCTATGGGGTCCCTCTGATTTCTGAGTCACTGGAGAAGAAAAATTCTGTCTTTTCATGAAAGTGTGCTTGGTATCTATCATAGTATATAGTGAGTAATCAAAAAATGCCATGGAGAGAAAGTAATGCATCAACTTAAAAAAAATTGTTACCATCTTTTTTTCTATAAAAGACATGTCTCGATTATTTACCTTATAAATGAACTACTTGTGGGCAAATTTATAAATACAGAAAGTAGATTGGAAGTTACCAGGGCTTCGAGGAGAAGAAAATGAGAAATTATTGCTTTGTGGGTACAGTTTATCTTTGGAGTGATGGAAAAGTTTTGGAAATACAGTGGTGATGGTTGTACAGGATTACTAATGTAATTAATGCCACTAAATTGTATATTCAAAATGGTTAAAATGACAAGTTTCATGTTGTATATACTTTACCACTATAAAATTTAAAAATGAATTATTTACAAATAGGAAAGATATTAAAATAGTCAAGATAACTAAATGCATATTTTCTTTTTTTTTTTTTTAAGATTTTATTTATTTATTTATTTGTGAGAGAGAGGGAGAGAGAGCGTGAGCACAGGCAGACAGAGTGGCAGGCAGAGGCAGAGGGAGAAGCAGGCTCCCTGCCGAGCAAGGAGCCCGATGTGGGACTCGATCCCAGGACGCTGGGATCATGACCTGAGCCGAAGGCAGCTGCTTAACCAACTGAGCCACCCAGGCGTCCCTAAATGCATATTTTCTAGAAAGAAAAGCTTCTTTGCTAAATAGAAAACTCAGAAAAGGAAGCCCAGTAATTAGTCTTAGAAACAAATACAATTGTAGCAATACTTGTTTTTCATGTATTCTCATTTAAGAAATATATTACTACAACAAAAACCATCATTCAATAATACAGTGAATTTTAAAAGTGAGTGAGTGAATAACCGAATGATTAAAAGAAAGCACGGTTTTTTTAAGATTTTATTTATTTACTTGAGAGAGAGCAAGAATGAGTGCTAGAGAGAGAGGAAGAAGAGAGGGAGAGGGAAGCAGACTCCCTGCTGAGCAAGGAGCCTGATGCAGGGCTCAATCCCAGGACCCTGGGATCCTGACCTGAGCCAAAGGCAGCCACTTAACCAAGTGAGCCACCCAGGTGCCCTAAGAAAGCAACATTTAAATAAACCTCTGTGGCTGAAAGCCTGAGTATAGCCAGGCCCAGTTTATCACTGTGACCACAGACAGACATTAGCATTAGTGGGTCAAAATGGTCAGCTGTCCACATGCAGGGGAAACAGACATGGACATATCTGTCATGTGTTTTTTTTTTTTTTTACTTTATTTAAGCTTTATTTAAACATATGATGTAACCCCACCACCCTCACCCAACCCCTCTTCCCCCAACCCCCCTCAGTTTGTTTTATGACATTAAGAGTCTCTTTTGGTTTTTCTCCCTCCCGATCCCATCTTCTTTCATTTTTACTTTTCCTACCACCTTAACTCCCACCCCCGTTGCATCTCCACTTCCTCATATCAGGGAGATCATGTGGTAGTTGTCTTTCTCCAGTTGACTTATTTCGCTAAGCATAATACGCTCTAGTTCCATCCATGTCGTCGCAAATGGTAAGATTTCATTTCTTTTGATGGCTGCATAGTATTCCATCGTATATATATACCACCTCTTCTTTATCCATTCATCTGTTGATGGACATCTAGGTTCTTTCCATAACTTGGCTATTGCAGCAATGTCATGTGTTTTTGATAGGAAGCACTGCCAAGTTTAACCGTCCTAACACTGATGATTCAGACAGACTGGATTTGTGCCCTGGATCTGCTTCATAGGAGACAGTGTAAGGCTTTAGTAAAACCATAGGTTTGGTGAGACTAAATAAAGAGGGAAACAAATAAAGAGGGAAAAGAATCCAGTATCATTTCATTTTTGTGAAGATGAAGAGGGCCTAGTTAAGGCTTCATGCAGAAGTTCTTTATTGGCATATGATTAACATAGAGGTCCAGATTAATTTATATTGAACAAGTAAATATAATATATATAATATATATAGATATAATATATAATATATAAATACGAATATATAAATATAAATAAAATATCATGAGTTCTGAAAATAACTTTAGTACCAGATATTCCTTGTGGGAACTTTTTTTTTCTTTTTCTTTCCTGTTTTTTTTTTTTTTTATTTTTCCTTTTTGCCAAATTTTTACTTAGCTTACTTAGAAATTGATGCAATATTATTTCATCTACAGCTCCAGGCCATTGGGGAATATGAGTCAGTGTTCAGAGCACCCTTAATTGTGGACAGTCTGTAAATTATCTGTCTCAAAAAATGGTTGCTAAAATAAAGACATATTCTTTATGTTGAAAGGTCAGTCTTAGAAGCATTGAATTCCATGTGGGATTTTTTCTAATCTTTTCTCTTTTTCTGTTTCTCTTCCTCACATGCTGACTTTGGTGTAGCAGACCACTTGGGGATTGAATTCATGGGTAAGACTAAACAATTTGCTCCTTAAATATCTAGAAAAGGCTTAGTTTCATAATGTGTATAGTGTTCTCCTTCCCCATCTGATTATAATCGAAATGTCTCATTATCAGATGCTGTTAGTAGTAAAAAGTGTTTTTGTTGATTTTTCACTAAGTAATGGCTCAAAATGAAAGACTTAACTACTTACCGGGAAGGCAATTGAATGTTAAGTGCAGCTCTGGAATCATACAAAGTTTGGATTTGGCTTCTAGCTTTGTTTGCTCTATTTCTCAATTTTCTTATCTGTAAAATAGGGATCATAATAGTTCTTATTTTACTGCACATGTAAATTGCTTAGCACAATGTCTACAAGAAGGCAAACACTCAATAAATGAAAATAATAGTGATGGCTTAAAAATGTTAGCTTTATTATTTTATGCTCTAATTTCTTATCCTTTTGCATGATGACTCCTTTGTATACATTTTAGTATCAATCAGTTTGGAGTATGAACCATATAAACATTTCCCTTTACAAAATTAAATTACTTCTTGTGAAAGTAGTTACAGTGAATGGTATATTTTTAAAAGCATTAGGATGTCTTCCACAGGATTATTATTATATTCAGGAACTATTATTATTGTAATTACTATTGTTATGTTCATAGATAATTACATTAAGAATTGAACATACTTTTCTCAGTCTATTTCCTAAGTAAAATAAAAAATTAAAAAAAAATAAAAACATTCCATGGGTTTGATATACATCATGGTGCTAAAACGGAGGGATCTCAGGAGTTAAAGTTAGTGAAATTGAGATGACCTAAACTGGAATCCAAATTAATAATTCTTTGCTTGTTTGGCTTTTGTTGAACTTCAGATTTTTCTCTTATATAACATAGATATTAACACTTGATATGTAAATGTGGTTATTGTGATAATATTTATAAATTTAACTGTATCATTTATCTATTCACCCGTTCATTCAGCAAATAATTATCAAGTGCTTACTATAGGAAAAAATGCAAAGTATTAGAGATAAAAAAAGGTGTAAAAATGGAAAAAAAAACTGATCCAATTACACAGTCTAGTAAGCTTACAGATAAAAGGTAATAAACCAGTAGGTATACAGTTGAAAGTTTCCGAAGATCTTTTAGGCAAGATGATACTAGCTTAGACTAGTGTGACTGTGGAAGATATGGGAAAAAAGAAAGATATTTAGGACATGGTATCAACACAAGTATTTGAGAAGAATTCATGTTGAAGATTAGAAATGGGAGATTATCAAAGATGATGCAGGGCTCCTAGTTCTCCTATTTAGATTAAAGTTGGGCTCATTTACTGAAAAAGAACACTGGAAGAAGAACAGATCTATGGGAAATGTCTTACTAGATTAGGTTTGGAAATACTGAGTTCCGGTTACCTCTGATATATTCAGAGAAGATGTCAAGTTTGTAGCGTACCACTGGAAGTTTTTAGGGTTGATTAGAGCTTAGTGATTTAATATTTATACTGGAATTGATCTTCCTGTTGTGTGGTATTTTTCATTAGTGTTCTATTATTTGGGTATTATATCAATTCCTGCAGGCTTGGGGTTTTGGTAGAATAGATGAATGAAAAATCATAAGAGCAATGGAATTCAGGATAACATTCTAATGAAGCATGATGAAATATAAGGTAGATGTGGAAGGAAGTGACAAAACTAGCTACCTGAATGTAATCAATGAGAGTACTTGAGCATGTTGTTGGCATGGAGATGAGATGATAGTCATATGGGCCAGAAATTACAGAAAATTATGGGCAGGGTCATGTAGAAGAGTACAAATTGTGAGAAGGACATGTGGCTTGTACTATCCTCATTTACCAGTGATGGTGGGGGTTAGCAATGTGGAAGTCTGGCCATCAACAGTCACTTTGTGGGTAGTGGGTACTGGGTCTAGTGGATACAGAAATTTGCCCCCACTGGATTGTGGTGATTGCAGGCTTTGAGAATAGAGATTCAAAAAGTTATATAATAGAATGACTGCATATATAGGGAACACCAAAAAGCTGGTAGGTGGGTCTGCGCTAGCTTCAGACCTCACAAGTGGTATGGCCATGGTTAGGTAAGCAAAAATATTACTCTATTCCTGTTGATTATAACTGTTTTTTTTTTAAGATTTTATTTATTTATTAGTTAGAGAGAGAGAGAGAGAGCGAGCACAGGCAGACAGAGAGGCAGGCAGAGGCAGAGGGAGAAGCAGGCTCCCTGCCGAGCAAGGAGCCCGATGTGGAACTCGATCCCAGGACGCTGGGATCATGACCTGAGCCGAAGGCAGCCGCTTAACCAACTGAGCCACCCAGGTGTCCCGATTATAAGTGTTTTAAAAAAATGGACCCATCACCATCCTATTGGGCTTTTCCTAAGGACCTCCAGTAACATAGTTACCTTATGGTGACAATTTGCTATGGAACCAAAGTATGTGTTTAAAAAAAAGTCTGTGTTAAAACATTTACAAGACTTCAGTTACTGCTAGGTTAAACATAATAGATAATTGTGTAGTTCATCTATATGAATTTCAAGACTAAGGTTATAGTGAGTCTTACAAAACTTGGTGTCCAATTGTAGCTATAAAGCCTTATATGAAATGAGTTCTCAATGTATGAATATTTGACTGGCAGTAGAGATTGCCTTGTGCAGAAGGGGTTGGGCAAGAAGTCAGAAAGGAATATGTAGCATGTATACAAATAATGACAACTAATAAAGGCTTATTTGAAATGGTGAATAGGTTAGTGAATGAACTGTTTCCACTGGCCTTACTAGTTCCTGTTAGTGTTCACCCCTATCCATATTCTAACTGAATATGTAAAATTCTGTTTGTTGCTTTGGGAACATATAGTTTTTGAACATATATTTTCATATAATGAAATATTAACTTGTGATTTTAGAGTCCATATGAGTAAAATTCCTCCACTGAAGTTTACTACCTTACATCCCAATAATATGACCTCTGTAGCATAAATACAGCTGGGAAGCAGAAATGTAGTCATAGTCTCTATAAACTTAATCACAACAGTATATTGGAGTACCTAAAATGATCAGTGTCAGTTCTGTTTTAATGAGTTCTAGAATAACTTTCTTCTCAACTTTCATCATTTTTACTTTGGGCAATGTTAATTTCATCTTTCCTTGAGTTGGAACTCACATCACAAAATGATGATATGAAGCACACAGCTCTTTCCCCCAAGTATTTGTATTCCAGTGGCCAAATCTATGTTATTGATCAAATGCAAAAGCTAAATACTTTATACAGTTTAATAAATTCCTGTTTAAAGCAGGAACGCCAAATCATATGACTCAATAAGAGTCCTGTTATTATCTACTCAACGTATACTTCTCACACTTACTGTATGCCAGATGTATAAGATACTTAAGATGTAGATATATAAGCTACATCCTTTAATGCCCAAAAGCTCTGAAACTAAAAGAAAGCTACACATAATTGAAGTAATTAACAAATGCTATCAAGATGACATAGGCAAGGTACATGAAGGAAAAGAAAAAGAATTTTAAAAAAGCATCTAAATGTGTTTTGGGAAATTCAGAGACAGCTTCCTGGGGTAGGAGACATGCAAACTGAATACCAGCCAAAGTGGATAAACTGTATTGAGTGATGCCATAGTCCAAATCTGTCCCAGCTCTGTATTATCCACATTAGGGTGAGACTTGCTATTTTAGTCTCCCTATCTGGGTCCATAAGCTCCCTAGAGCCACTACTTTAGGACCAAAGAAAGCATATCAAGTTCAGTAAAAACACTTAGCCAAAAAGCTTTTCTGAGTTGATTTATAAATTTTAAGGAATAATTATCATATAAGCCATGCTAAACCTAATGTCCATAAACCTGTCAGCATTCAAAAGGACTTTTGCTTAATTATATTCATGAATTTTTCTTAATGATGTTTCTGGGACCAGTACAATGGACATACCAACAACAAATACTGCCCTGGAATACAGTATCAGTTTACAAAAATAAAGTTAACTGGTATAAATAGGTCAGGAATTTGAAGGTACATGAAAACACAAAATTGTGTTTGTGAAAAAAATGTAAAGTCAGAGTTTACATTGAGTCGGTAATCAAAAAAATATTTCTTGAATTAGTGACTTAATCTACTCATCATGCATGCATGAGGAAAAATGGAGGTTTTTAAGGTCAGATGTTCACAGTTTTCACACAGGGTGAAAAGATCAGTAGATGGAGTAGACACACTTCACCATAAGCATACACACTCATTGAGAAATCTTCCCAAAGGTCCAGAGGAGACAGATGGCCAAAGGGCATGTCAGACTGGCCAAAGTTTGGAAGGAGCATTGATCATGAAGAGGGATTTCTCATCTGAGAACTATCTCACTGCAGTGTCAGGTGCTCAATCAGGGAGCATATCTCATTATATCCATTTGAGCTCTTTGTTATGTAGCTATTTCTTTGACAATGCCCTGATGCATTGGCTGCTGTAGGCATCAAAGATGTTTGTATAAAAGCAGGTGCAATGCCACTTGCAAACATATTAGCAAACCACAGGGAGAGCTGAAGATTGTGTGGGAGATCTTTCATGCAAATTTTTTTCATTCTCATATGGAAAAATAAAAGGAACTCTGTCAGTTAAATGTCTTGTTTGTGATTTGACATTGTTTTAAGGACAACATGATATATTTATGCAGATTTTGATTGAGTAAACCCTAGCATAATTTTTTTAATCAAAAGGTTTATAGAACTTGGAAAAAGGAGATTCTTAACTAAAATCTGAAAAAGTCATTCTAGAATAATCTCTGTATTTTGAAGTTTAAAAAAAAAGCAAAAAGAATGAAATTCTGAGCTTGCTGTAACGCAAGTCTTAGAAATGTGTTATATTCAAACTCCATGGTCTAAAATATGTGTATAGTTTTAGAATTGATAAGGTCATTATTTCAAACTTCACAATATATTGAGCATCTTTTTATTCTGCCGTGTAAAATAATTGTTTTGGTATATTTCAGTAAAAACTGAAGATAATCTTTGGAGAAGTGTCTAGTTTCTAATTCTGTCTGGATGATATGAAGTGGGGATATTTTCCTTAAAACTATAATGCTTATTATGAGTGATTTGGTGTGTGTTCCTTTAAATCTAACAGGCTGATATGTCAGTCAAATGAATTCATGTATATGCCCAAATTTGTGAATTGGCATTAGAGATACAGAAGTGACAATTCTCTTTCTCTATGCTGAAATTTCTGACTTATGCAGAACAAAACTGTTTTCATTCGTTTGAGTATATCATGTTTTTTTTTTTTTAATCAAACAAAATGGTAACTTACGGATTAATGTGTCTGTATGTTTGTTTGCAGAGGGCCTGGTACAATCAAGAATGTTTGTTTACTTTTTTATATGCCCTTTGCCATATTAAACTACATGAGAAATTAGATGTGGCAGAGTAATAAGTTAACATTATTTAATACTTGACATGGGCCTCAAAATTTAGATCATCTGATTTCACTTTATAAAGTAACAACAATGGGGGCACCTGGGTGGCTCAGTGGGTTAAAGCCTCTGCCTTCAGCTCAGGTCATGATCCCAGGATCCTGGGATCAAGCCCAGCATCCAGCTCTCTGCTCAGCAGGGAGACTGCTTCCTCCTCTCTCTGCCTACTTGTGATCTCTGTCAAATAAATAAATAAAATCTTAAAAATAATAAGAATAAAAATTAAAAATAAAAACAATGAATGAGATAGGAAGTCTGTATATCCTTATGTTGTAAATGACAAAACTGAGGTTTGTTTAGCTGAAATATCTCACGTAAAAACAAGGAAATGGCAAATAACAGGATTTGAACCTAAATCTGCCTTCTTTTAGAGCTCTCGAATTCTGCCAGTGCCTTACTGCTGGGCATATCCCACAATAAGGGCTTCGTGATCACTCTGGCAATGTTTTAAGGGGCAATGAAGTTAATCCTAAGGGTTGAAGGTAATGTTTTTCCAAGTACCATGAGGTTATAAGAATTTGGGTGATAACCCACATTATCCAAGCTACGAGAAAATGAAAATTGAACCAGATGCCCATCATTAGCTTTACATTCAAAATTATAACTCCCAGGTGCACAAAAGGTTCACCTTGGCTGGTTGTCATAGTCTCTTGTAGGAAAGCTACAGAAATGCATTGTATTTGAAGGTTTCTTGGTAATTACAGATCGTGTTGATTGACATTAGTCAGGTGGTCAAACTGTTGAATGCCACTGGGGTATAAAGGCATTACACATCCAGCTTCTCTCATAGGAAACATTTGCCAAATAGAATAGTGAGTAGAGCCATCTCTCCAATGACTTCCCCCAAGATTCTGCTTAAGAAACATTTATACAATCTTATTTCTTAAGTTATTTTTCTCTTTAGCAATAGGGCCACTCCCTTTCTTTACAGGATGCTTTTTTTTAACATAGTCTTAGTACAAGTGCTAATAATTAATTATGATTTCGACAAAAGAGAAAGTGGACATTTCTGTAAATACTTCTGTAGATCAGATTCTAGAATTGGCTAATTAAATTTTATTTACAGACATTGAGAAAAGTATTTGTTGTAAACAATTCGGAAATACAGTGCTTTTCACTGAAAGCTGGCATAGGACAACTACATTTTTGTCAGGTTAATATTGTAATTTTTCATAAAGCTGCAGAATGACTAAATTAGGAGTTTCATGTAGACTACAGCAAAAGCTGGATAGATTTCCGTGAACTTCTTCTATAATATGATGAAGCATAGATTATATCAATTTAGTGATAGGAAATTTGGAGATAAAGAAATGCTATACATGGGAATCAAGATCAGCCATGATTGGATCTTCCAGTTGCTTCTAGGGCAACATTTTTTGTTAATGGGATAAATAAAACCATAGCTTAAACACCTAAAACATTTTTGAACTTTTATAAGCAGTAACTGCTATTTTCTTGGGTAGATAGCTATAAGATGAAACAGAAAGGACTGGATTTTTGGATTGTCAAATTAGACTCAACAGAATGTGAGATCATAACGAGTATAAAGTAGATTACATATATATGCCAATTAATCTAAAATGTGCATAAGTTCATAGTAGGTTCCAAAGATCTTTGTCAGTGTGCTAGAAAAAACAGCAACAAAGATGTTCAGATTGTCACTGGAAAGCAATTCCCAATGAGGTTAGGAAACCAAATGGAGGGCGCCTGGGTGGCTCAGGGGTTAAGCCTTGGCCTTGGGCTCGGGTTATGATCCGAGGTTATACTTCCTCATCAGGGAGAAGTCTGCTTCTCCCCTCCCTCTTCTTCTCCCCCACTTTGTGCTATCTCTCTCTCCCTCTCTCTCTAATAAATAAATAAAATCTTAAAAACAAGACAGAACAAAAACAAATGGACTGTTATATTCAGTTCTCCATGACAAATGCTTCAGAAGCCAGATGAAGTTTCGCATTGGAGAGTAAAAAAAAAGAATGATGGGTACAATATCTAAAGATGCAGCAAAGTGAAGATAATACTGGTTCTCCTCAATCAACTATTCAGTCAGAATGTGTGGAGCCCCTTTGGGAGCTCACCCTTGCCACGCCAGAGTCATAACGAGACAGATAAGACATTCTCAAGAAGTTCACAGTTCAGTGTGGGGAACAGACTTGTAAAACAATTATTGCAGTTCAGTGCAAAAAATGGACTTTAATTAGGGGTTTTTGGTCTTTTTTGTTTTACAAAAGGCAAACCCTGGATTCCTAAAAAGTTGCAGGATGCTAACATGTGTTCCATACTCACACACATAAATAAGGTGTGAGTTCACATCCATGTGGGAAGTACTATGTTCTATACTTCTGATGCATGATTTTACAAACCTTCAGTATAATTCTACCCATCCATAAGTCTTGGAGAGAAGGCTAGAGTAGGCAATATTTTGTGAAATTTTTTTTTCCAGAGAAGCCTATTTCATAGAACTGGGATTTCAGAAAAATACTCTCATAAATTCTGGGAGAAAGAACACAGAGGAGGGATCACCCACATCTCCTTAGGACAGTTGGAGACATCTTTATGTGGAAGAATAAAACGTAGTCCCACATTTGGGGGATGGAAGCAGGAAATGTGAGGAAAGGGAACAAGGAAGAACACAGGTAATTAAGAGGTGAATGAGAATGGGGGGTTTTCAAAATGGTGAGGAGTCTCGAGCTACTTGAAAAACACAATACACCTAAAAGAGAGTGTGGTCAGTAAGGTGGCTGGTAATGAGGTTAGAGCAAATTATGAAAACTCTATCCGCCCTTGGAAAGATGTATGATTTTATCTCCTTGTGAAAGAAAGCCTGTAGAGGTTTCCAGCAGGGAATGATCAGATTAGTTAAGGGTGGCAGTAGCTCTCTGCAGAACTTGCCTGGAGGAATCTTGTGTGAAACGCCAGCTAATGGACCAAGCTCAAAGTTTACTCCAAATGTGCACCAAATTCTCACTCTTAGAATAACACTGTGGGCATTATAAAGACGAATTTCCGTTTCGTGTGTGTCAGGCACAGGGAAAGAGGCGAGGGCAGAACACCTCAGGAGGCTGTGGGGATGAGGAACAATTAGCAGAACCAGGGACACAGTGAACTTTGACTGGATCTTTGAGCAGAGGGTAGAATTTCTGTGGGCAGAGGAAGAAACATCCTAATAAGGATGTTACAATACACAGCACCAGGATGAGATAACTTGGGAGAGGAAATATTGGTTATTAGCATAGGCAATTTGCATTAGACATTTAATTTAAATTACATACAAGTTTTTATTTAAAATGAAATTGAGATCATGTTGTTCCCCAGTGTAAAACTCTCTCATGGATTTAGAATTAAATACAGGTACCATACGTTACCTTGCCAAGTCCTCCATGATCTGGTACTGCCCAGCTCTCTGACCTCACTTCCTACCATTCTCATTCCAACTGACTGTTTCTGTCATATCAGCCTTCTCCTTGTCCCTCTGTCTACCTTATGGCCTTTGCACTGGTTGTTCTTCCAGCACTAGCTACACTATTTATATGCACATGCTTCCTCCTCATCATAAAGCCCTCAGCTCAATTAGACTTCCTAAGAGACTTTCCTTTGCCATCCTATTATATGTATTTCCCTTCTCATTCATATTAGCTTCTGTTTCTTCCATAACCTTTATTACTAACTTGTTTATTTGTCTACTTTTTATTATGAGTCTCCCTACTGGAAAATAAGCTCTGTGAGAACTTACTCATTGTTGTAACTCTAGTCCAGTGCTTAGCATTATCATAAGAACTCACTGAATATTTATTGAATTAATTTTAAAATGAATTTAAACAGTATATGGTTTCCTCAACTCTTAATTTAATTAAATGAGTTTTAAAAATCTACAAGCAAAATATCAATGAAACCCAAAGCCCTGTGGTTTAGTTCTAGATAACTGTCAGTCACCAGTATTCTTTCTGAAGATTTCCCCTGCTGAAACAGTGACTGGCAGCTGAGGACTTATCAGAAGTGTAGCTTTCAGCTCACTCAGGTGTTGTGTGCGACCCTCAAAGTGGGCCAATAATCAGAGGACACTGACTGACCAGGTAAGCATTTGCAGAATAGTTCATGAATTGTTGTTCTCACTTCTAAGTCCATGTTTTCTGTTAGTGTCGTAGTGGCAGTTTGAGATACTGAGAATAATGGAAGATTCTCAGGTGGGCAGAATAACGTAATTCAAGAGCTCTTGGCTTTAGCTTTCATCCTAGGCACTAGGCACTTGTTGCAAATGTCCATTCCTGTTCTTAGCCTCAGATAAGGTTAAGATTAGGGCACCTGGGTGGCTCAGTGGGTTAAAGATTAGGTAGTTATGGGATGGATCAGATTCCTAGTATGTAACATGATTCTGATGTAGGAGATTTCTGCCCATGTGGTGAGAAACTTTGACCTAAAGGGACAGAAAGGCATGGTTTAATTCTGTCTCTGCCATTTAGTGTATGTATGACTTGGGATAAGGGATTTATCATCTCTAATCCTGGACTTACCAGTCTGTGTAAGAGTGATGATGGCATTATCAACTTCATCGGGTTGTTGTGCAGATCTCAACACATGAAGCATATCAAGTGCTTAGCACAAATCCTGGTGCTTATTAAGTGCTAATCAAAATGAGTTCTTTCTAACTCCTGTTCCTCCTGGGAGCAGCTTCACTGATGAGGATTTCTGACCCATATGCCCATTGAGGTTTGCCTTTAGGTTGTCTATAATTACTCTGATTCCTCTGGAAGAAGGAAATTGAACAATTAATGTTCTCTTCTTTACTATATGCTAACTTTTATACCTTAGAAAGTAGGGATTCTGGAGTTATCTTAGAGAATAGGAACCGTTTTCCATGGCATTCCATGGAATGTTAGCTTAGTTTTCAGAATCAGCTCTCTCTAGAGTAATGTCTATGAAAGCTGCTCTTTTTAGAATTTGGTTCTAAAGAGGTGTGTTTCGATCTTCAACCCGGTTATGCAGGCTGGCTGCATTCCCTCCATTAATACTTCCAGCAGGATCAGATACAATGAAGGAAGTCAAGTAAACTTGGCTTGTCCAGTGAAGCTACCCACTTGGATGTTGCACTCATTCTTCTGAGGGGGGTTTCATTCACTTGATTTCATTGAATGATACTGATAAAGCTTACTGACACTTATGAGAAATGGAAGGAAGGGAATTAACACTCATGAACTATTAATGTGACTTGTGGGCATGGTAGGTAATTTCACGTGAGTTATCTCATTTTATCTTTCAAAGTTATTAGAAATCTCAAATCTGTGGTAAATAAAATCCCCATCATCTGAGCGACTGAATTTTTGGTTCAGGAAAATCTGATCCTGTATTTTGTATTCAGATTTGAAGAGCTACTTGGTATATACTCAAGGAAGCTCTCTGTATTCCGACTAGGGCATCAGTGAGATGCCATGATGGCAGACAAAGACAGAGGATGCAGGGCAAAGAAAGTTATTCTAAAAAGGACAAATGAGGTAATTTCTTTTTTCTCATTGCATACATGAAGAAACAAGAGGGATGAAAGTAAAAGCAGTATGCTCAACTGATACATTATAAAGATGAATTTATAATTTATAATTCAGATCAGATATCTCCAGAGCTTGAGCTCCTCCCTTTGTCCTGCCCCACCAGAACGTGCCACCAGAGAAGATGGCATGCTCTCTGCAAATGTGATGATAGTCTCTCTTTACTGCCCCTATCCTGGGCTTGGAGCCTACTGATGCACTCAACAAGGGCCTCAGCCATAAAACAGCGCTGTGGGCAGGGTTGCCAGACTGATCAAATAAAAATGCAGGACCCTACACTTACATTTGACTTTCAGATACTCAACAAGTAATGATTTAGTGTAGATATGTTGGATGAAATGCACATGTCCCATCTATATAAAAAAGGTTGCTTACATAAAATTCAGATTCACTCTGTCTTCAGTATTTTATCTGTTAACCCTGGGTTTGGAGCCATGAGCACAGAGAGGTGTGACCCTCTTCTGACCCATTTCTATCTCACACTTGACTCCCCACGAACACCAAATGAATGTTGATATGAGGAATACAGCAAGGTAAGCAGAATTAATGAGGGCATGAGCAGGAGAGACAGGAGCCAGACTGCTGTGTGTGTCCCAGGGTAACTCTGCTTCTTACACAATGAGAATTAAGCAAAAATAATAACACTAAGCTTTCCTGGATTATCTTTCAGCAGCTATGGATGTTTACCATGGCGAAAGCCACCTGTACGCTTACTGGTTCTGGGCCTTGCAAATCCTGCTGTTAGAGCACTTGATGAGGTATTTTAAAGCCAAGTTCTTGTTCTGAGTGGAATCACTTAACATCGCAAATATAGATCCTTCAGAGAACAAGTGGCAGCATACTAACAGCTTTTGAGAAAGAGAGTAGCATTTAACTTACCGAAAGATGCAGCTGAAGGTAATATTAATGACGTAATAACAACGGTTATTACTCCACCACCCGTTCATTTCCCTATTACGTTCAGGCTGCTCCCTCCAGTCACAAAGATGTTTCTATGAGAACGCAGGGCTTTTTGTTCCTACCGGAAAAAATCAAGGTGTCTATTCTCTGGAATTGCACTGTGGAATCAGAGTAGTGGTTCAATGATTCCACTTTTCTATTGCTGTAAGGAAAAGAGATGCTCAGAGTGTCAACCAGGGTGATGGAAAGTGGGTATATATTCTGCAGTCAGGGAGACATGCATCAAAGGTTGACTTCATTTTCTATCCATGTGCTATCTACCTACCTACATACCCACCTATGTATCTATTCGTGTGTGTAGACTAATTTCTGTCTCTTAAGATCCAGTAATATAGGGACGCCTGGGTGGCTCAGTTGGTTAAGCGGCTGCCTTCGGCTCAGGTCATGATCCCAGCGTCCTGGGATCGAGTCCCACATCGGGCTCCTTGCTCGGCAGGGGGGCCTGCTTCTCCCTCTGCCTCTGTCTGCCTGTGCTCGCTCTCTCTCTCTCTCTCTCTAACAAATAAATAAAATCTTTCCAAAAAATCCAGTAATAGAAAAACTGATGATGTAACACACAATGTGTGCATTTATTGGCATCTATTAGGCACTCAGATTATGTCCCTCCTTTTTGCATGCCCTTATGTATTGCACTGCGTTTGCCCCAGTGTGAACTGATCTATGTGTCTGTGTGTGTGTGATCATAAACCCTCAAGAATGGAGGGTGCACTAGCTCTGTGCTTATGTGGCCCTCTCCAACACTCCAAGACTTCCCTCCCATAGTTTCTCTCCTGCCTTCTGCAAACATTTGCCAAGGAGATACAGTTGAGAGGGGTAGCAGCTGCCCCAGATGTGGACCCTCGTCTCTCCTAAGCCCCACATGTAAGCAAACCTTCTGCCTTTCATCGTCCAGGAAGACTACCAGTCTTCTGCATAGATAGAATAGGTGTTTGTGTATGCAGTATCATGGAAGCTCTGTTGTCCAAGGAAAACTCTCCTCACTCCCTGATCCTTTTGTCCAGTTCCTGCGGGGAAGTTTTTGAATCCTGCAATGGTACCAAATACCAGAGCATTTCAGGCCCATCTTGGCTGTCACTAATTGTCTAACCTCATCTCTTCTGTGCATGTCATCCACAACCATTCAAACTCACATTTGCTCCTTTGAACACATCATAATCTTTCTGTCTTCTCTTCATAGGATTTCTTTGTGCCACAGAATTAAGGCCCACCCCCCATGTCTAACATGTCCTCACATGTATATTTGCATCCTGATGTATCAGGTACTGAGCTCTTCTCTTAAAACTTAAGGAAACATGTCTCTTTGGTTTATGTCTCTCTCTCCCTCAAATATTGCAAGATCTACAAAGGCCAGCAGCACCCCATTACAGGGTCAGCTCAAAGTCTGAACTCTCAGAAACTTTGGCTGGTAAATGCAGAAATTCCATGTGTTGCAAAGGCCTGTGTCATACATCATTGCATATTGATTTTTCAGTACTGCCCTTCAAGGTGAGTAACACTTACTATCAACAAAGTAGGACCCTGGGTAAAACTCAAACTCTAATATCCAACAAACCATCGATCAGATTAGCTCTCAAAGGCTAGCTCTATGTGGGTGGACTAGTATGGGTCAATAAGACGGAATTATTCACCTGTAAAATGGAGTATTGGTATATATCTCACAGGAATGTGGTTAGAATAAAACAAGATGATGTATTTGGAAGAAACAGGCATGTCCTTTTCCTAAAGTCATACTAACTTATGTATTTTTATGATGCTGATGGATGTAGAAGACAGTTTAAAAACTAGTTGGGGGGGTTGCGCCTGGGTGGACCAGTCAGTTGAGCATCCAACTCTTGATATTGACTCAGGTCATGATCTCAGGGTCATGGAATGGAGCCCTGTGTCCTGCTCTGTGCTCAGCACAGAGTCTGCTTGTCTGTCTCCCTCTTCTCTTCCCCCTCTCCTCTATGTCTAACATAAATATATAAAACCTTTAAAAAATAGTTGTGTGACATCACTAATCATCAAGGAAATGCAAATCAAAACCACGGTGAGGGGACACCTGGGTGGCTCCCGGTTAAGCGTCTGCCTTTGGTTCAGGTCATGACCCCAGAGTCCTGGGATAGACCTAGGATAGACCACATCTGGCTCCTTGCTCAGCAGGGAGCCTGCTTCTCTCTCTGCCTGCTCTGCCTACTGCTTGCCCTGCTTGTACATACACACACTCTTTCTCTCACTGGCAAATAAATAAATATATTTTTTTAAATACACAGTGAGATATCATGTTACACCTATCAGAATGGCTAGAATCAAAAAGACAAAAGAAGCATGTGGAGAAACAGTACCACTTGCGCACTGTTGATGGGGATGTAAATTGGTGCAGCAACTGCGGAAAACAGTATGGAGGTTCCTCAAAAAATTAAAAATAGAAATACAATATTATCCAACAATTCCACTACTGGGTATTTACCTAACGAAAATGAAAGCACTAATTTGAAAAGATGTATGCACTCTTATGTTTATTGCAGCATTATTTACAATAACAAAACATGGGAGCAGCTTAAGTGTCCATCAATAAATGAATGGATAAAGAAGTTGTGACATATATATATATATACATATATATATATATATGAATGATGGAATATTGCTTGGCCATAAAAAGTATGAGATCTAGCTGTTTGTGACAACATGGCTGGATCGAGAAAATATAATGCTAACTGAAATAAGTCAGAGAAAAACCAATATCATATGATCTCACTTCTATGTGGAATCTAAAAAATAAAACAACAAACAAAAAGCAGAAACACCCATAAATAGAACAAAATAATGGTTGCCAGAGGGGTGGATGGAAGCGAATGGGCAAAATGTATGAAGGGGAATGGTAGATACAGGATTTCAATTATGGAATGGATAATTTATGGGGATAAAAGGTACAACATGGGGAATATAATCAATGGTATTGTAATAGTATTGTGTGGTGGCGGAGGTAGATATACTTTTGGTGAGCATAGCAAAACGAGTCACTATGTTGTACACCTGAAACGAATGTAACATTGTGCATCAATTACACTTCAGTAAAAGAAAAGTGGGGGAGAAACCTAGTTGGATGACAGGTTGATTTACTTGAAATGTGTTACATAAAAAGACATGCTTTTTTTGTTGTTACTCAAAAAGCAAAACTCTTGGAAATTATATAATTACAAAAATATGGGTGCCAGGGTGGTTCAGTTGGTTGACTATCTTGATTTCAAGTTCAGGTCATGATCTCAGGGTCCTGGAATCAAGCCCCTCATCTAGCTCCTTGCTCAACAGGGGGTCTGCTGAAGATTCTCTCTCCATGTCCCTCTGCCCACCCTATGCACATGTTCTCTCTCTCTATAAAATAGATAAGTAAATCTGTATGAAAAAAGGAATTTTTTTCTAATACCAAACTTTATATATTTATAAGTAGTTTTTCCCAGCAACTGTCCAAACTCTTATTCTATAAACAAGTGATATATTAATATTAATCATAAATTTGGAGGAGGCCTCAGATATCCACTTGTTGAACCTGTCCCTTTTATCTGGTCAGTTCGCTATGTTGAATGGAAGCCTGGTTTCCTGTGTGGCACAGTTCCATAAAGTTGTAGATTCCTGGGATTGAATCTTTCTTCTTTTAATTACTGGTACTGCAACATTTGGGTACATTAATTTCTTTTGGCTGAAATTTTCTTGTGTGTAAGACAGGGATAATAATAGTACATATTCCAACAACTCTTGGAATCACCAGAAACAGTTTCTCCAGTCAACCTGTATCTGCCTTCTGATATATTTCTTCTCCTGATAGACCATCTCATACCTCAAGACAATTATCATGGCCTCTCCTATTAACATCTTACTTGTTACGATGTTATTTTCAATTCTTTATTTCCTCTGTAATTTCTCTGGAAAAACTATGGTTTGTCAGTATCTCTTCAGAAGATAAACTAAGCCTATTTCTCAAGGTGTTTTGAAATTTATGAGGTAATGCATGTCTTACACTTAGAGTAGTCCAAGTGCATAGTAAATGCTCTTGGATATTTCCACTCTTCTTCTTTGCACGCTGTAATTTTGACAATTCAGTTTGTAATATAATTTGCTTATTTTATTTCTATCCAGGAGGCACTTTTTTTTATAGTTTTATTTTTCCCCAGCATCTTTCCCAAATTGGCACATCTTATTTGGTAGAGATTATAGTGTGCAATCCTGTCTTTTTTTTATGTTGTTGAGTGTTATTGTTATTGAAATTTTGTTTGGACTTACTTTGTACTTTGGTTTGACTTTATATTTGAATAAGAGATGGAAACACAATGCATTTATGTCTAGTTTTATTTATTTAACTTTAAAAATTTCCCTTAAAATAAAAAAAGGACATTTGTGTCATAAAGCTGTAGTTGTTTAATATAGTCTCTAGTCAAACAAAACTCTCTTGGGCCACTTTTAGGGAACTAGTCTAAGGCTGCCTTTTACTGGTCTCTGCTTATATAACAGATTTACAAGGATATCCTTCCAAAATGTAAGACTTTACGTTTATTTCTAGCATTTGTCACCTTCGTTTTAACCCATTTTTCTGTCTCACAATTAGAAAATACATACCAATTTTTTTTGTGTTGTGTCTTGTAATAATGTAAACTTTTTTAGTCCTTCTGGTTTTAAGTATGCACACTAACAGTTAAGGGTGTCCTGAGACAGATGTGGACATTTTTTCCTATTTATTGTTAGTTGTAAAAATGGGATTGCCATCTCAGAACTGCAGGGATAGGTTTCCAAATCTTTCTTTGGCATGATGTTATGATGGGGAAAAGTCTTCAATTTGGTAAAATGAAGCTTCTGTCCAAGAATAATCTTTTGCTCCTAATTTTTATAAAGTTTTTTTTTTCTCTTCATGGGTGACCATGTATATATCTTACTACTGAGGAATCACTGACTTGTCAATAGAATTATGACAAAGGATGCAAAAGATGATGTCCTGGTAGCTGAAGCATGAGCATTAAACGAACTATGCTTGGAAAAGCTGGAGTATTTTCTGAGGGTTGCAGTGTGTCTCTCTCGGGCTACAGTGATAGCAGGGTGCAGGGAGAGATTGCCATATTATACTCAATTTCCTAGGAGGCTGACATTGCTGTCAAGCTGCCATTATGGAAACAGCAGTTGGACATGAGTACTGTTATTCATTAAATATATTATGACCCCATTGCAATTTCTGCCAGTGTATAAAGCTACTTCAGTGTGTGAAACTTCCACTTATGTAAAAATGAGACTGAAGTGATTAACACTAAATGTGAATTGTATAATTTGTCAAAAAATTTAAATATGAAAATGGGTGTTGGAAGCCAATTGCAAGACGATCACTGTAACATTCAGACTCTGAAGGAATAAGGAATTATAGAACATCTTTTCAGGAAAATTTATGAGATGTCACTTGGAAATGGATCCCTCTCTTAAACTTTGAAAGTGGTGAAGATCAGGTTCAGTTTGAGATTCTGTCATACATAGATGCTAACTCATATATATGAACATCAATTATTGAAAATGCCATAAAAGCTTTTCTGTCCTCTGTATTTTTCTATCAAAGGTATTTTTTCATGAAATAAAGATGATTTCATTTCTTTGGTTTCAACATTGTTTCATAGAAGAGTGGATTTTTTTCCCCTCCTATCATCTATCTTCTTTTCATAAGCCTTCAATTTCCCTTACCCATTTATCTTTTAAAAAAATACCTTTTCTTTTCTTGCATCTCAACTCACCAGCAATACCTTTCATAGATATGAATTTGAAAGCTCTTTTACAGGAAGGAGGATATATTTTTGCAAGTCTGAGCATTTTTTTTTTCAAAGTTCAAATTGGGTCAATATGTTCTGAGTTTTTTTCCATGAAATAAAAACCATTTTAAGTACTTTGTATTCTTTTTTTCCAACTGTTCTACCAAATTGAAATAATAATCAAGCCAACACACTAAGGGGACTTTGAGGTTTATTATTGTTGGTGCCATCAATGCATTCAGAATATTTCCATGAATATTTATAACATCAGAGTGTATCATGGGTCAAGGGATCTTTGAGACTTCTGAGTCTGGAGTCCAGATTCCCATATTTATCATGAACTGAAGCTCAGCGATGTTAAGACTTGACTATGTTTACTCAAGCGGATAAAAGCAAAGCAGGGAATCAACATCAAGCATTTATTGGCTACATGCTGCGAGGAGCACTCTTCAGCCTTCATCCTTAGTGCTTTTACCTTCCAATGGCTGCCAATTCAGATTTTCCATTCTTTTAATTCAGTGTTATTTACAACTAGATAGCTATGTAGTTGCCTTCCTTCTTCGGTGAAGATTCTGTATGATTGACCTTGAGATTGATAACACCTCTGTAAAACCATTCTAATTAACAGAAAAGCTTTAGTACAGAAATTGTTGCTACTTTTCAGAAACGTCTTGGAAAATGTCCCATGCACTCACTGTTTTATTCTGGCTGGAGATAGGATACAGCAAGAGTCAGTTATTCCTGCTCACAGATGCTGGTACTGTGTTCTTGCTTTCCTGGAGATTCTGTAAGCTCATACCACTCTGCTGCATTCATCTGTGGGTCCGTGTGCTCAGCCCAGAGGCGAGGATGTAGCAGGTTCTTATTAAATGTTGTTGGAAGGCTGGATTTTCATAAGTAAACTTCAATGCTTTCTCAATATCCTAGCATCGTCTTCTGTCGTGCTTGAAGTATTATTCTACCATTGCAAAGATGATATTTAAAATTCCTTCCTATTCAAACTAAACTAAACAAAAAGTATGGTTGAAAGAGTTTACACAAATTAGAGAGAACTTGGCTCTGAATTAAGTTTTCCCAGCCCTGCTGTATAGAGCAGATTGTTAGACTCAGCGTTCGTAAATGCACTTCAACCAAAGGCTTTGTTTTATAATTTGCTCTAAGGTAATTAGAAAAATGTGCATGAAAGCATGACATACATAAATCACAGGTATATTCATCTGGATGTATTTTGTGCAGTTCGTATTTATAGCTCGTTTTGTGAAGCCAAATTTACTGAATTGAAACAGACAAAGAAAGGTAAAGAGACTAGGATTTTCCCAGTAACTGCAAGGTGGTAGGCACTGTGCCAGAGACAGCACAAACTCTATCTCAGTTAATCTTCTGTGATGTAAATATTGCCACTCTTTCACAAAGGACGCCCCTGGACTATGCGAAAAACCGAGCAAGTGGGGAATCGATAAATAATTTTCTTTCTTGTGGAACAAATGTAGGTTTAATCAAAGTAATAAGTTATATCCAAACAGTATGGGGGTACAGACACAAATTTACCCCAGTTCACCTGGCTGAAACTGCCGTTATTTTCATAAGAACTATTTGCATTAGTGAGGTATTTTGAATAAGACATGTTTAGTGAAGTTACAATTTAATTTGCAAGTATAATTTAATGGATAATTTGTTAAAGAATACAAACACATCATGGCAACATTATACAGCAACCAAAGACTATTTATAAGAGTTCTTTTTTTGTGTGTTACTCTCCTTGACAAAATGAAGCCAGATGACTGGAAATTGTGAAAAGGCATAGGGTGGTTCAATCAAATTGAACTTGGAGACAAATTCAATTTTATATTCTAACATAATATTTCTCTATGTTCTCTAGAGATATTAGGAAGTCTTTTATGCACATACACACACTTATTAAAATAAAAAAATAAATAAATGCTGCATAGGTACATAACAGAATTCCATGATCAAGTATTTTGAGGAAATGTCATGTTAAAGAAAATTAAACATTTGCTTTTAAATTTTATAAGTTCTTGTATCCATTAATGTGACAATGTGCTTTGTGAAACCTCAAGGTGAAATGAAATTTACAAGGTCCCCAAATCTTGTTCACAAAAATCCTTTTACAAAGAACAATTAACTGTTAACTCTTGGAGTGTAAGTGCATTTGGGAAAATATTTATTCATTTATTTATTTGACAAAAATGTACAAATGTTTACTATGTGTCAATCCATTGTGTAGGCATTGGGAATGCAGGATCATTAACAGACCAAGATTCCTGCCCTTGTGGAGCTAATATTCTAGTAATGGAGATAGAATATAAGCAAGACAAATACATAAAATATATGGGACCCTGATGAGTCCTAAGGAGAAAAAAAAGTGGGGAAGTGGGTGAGAGTGTCAGAACAAGATGCTGATCATCTAAATAGGGTCCCAGAGAAAGCCTCACTGAGAAAGTAGCATTCAAGATTGAGCAAAGGAGCAAGATAGGTGGATTTCTGGGGAGGAGTTTTTTAGGCAGAGGAAAGCTCAAATTCAAGAACAAAAGGTCTGTGTGGCTGGAACAGAATAAGCAAGTGGAACAGTCATAGGATAGGTGGTCGAAGAAATTATAGGGACTCAGATCAAGTAGTCCTTGTAGGTTACAAAGAATTTGGTTGTGGGGTGCCTGGGTGGCTCAGTCAGTTAAGCATCTGCCTTTGGGTCAGGTCATGATCCTACGGTCCTGGGATGGAGTCCCACATTGGGCTCCCTGCTCAGTGGGGAGTCTACTTCTCCTTCTCCCTCTGTTGCTTCCTCTGATGCTCCCCCTGTTTATGCTTTCTCACTCATGAGCTCGCTCTCTCTCTCTCTCTCAGATAAATAAAATCTTTAAAAACATTTTACAAAAAAAAAAAAAAAAGAATTTGGTTACAAATGAAATAAGAACCTCATAGAACGTTTTGAGCACACAAACAACCAAATCTGTCTTATGGATGATTTTTGAGAAAAGCAAGCTGTCAAGGAGGAAAGCAGAACAACCAAGAAGGAGGCTATTACAAGGATCCACAGGTGACGGTGATGGTGACCTGCACAAAGATTTCAGCAGTGGAGTAGGTGAACTTGAGTAAGATTCTGGATTTATATTGAAGGGTGAAAGTATGCTGGATTTCTTGATAAATCAGTCTTTGGACTTGAAAGCAAGCTATCAGTAACAATTCCAGAGCTTTAGACTCAGTAACTGGAAGAATAGTTGCTACTTCTGGTAATGGAGAAGACCTTGAGAGAAGGAAGTGTAGGGAGAGAAGATCGAATACTAGGAGTTCATTTGTTGATGGAATTTTGAGTTGCTTTCCAGGTATTCATGTGTAGAGTTTGGTTTGGCAGATGGCATACTAAAATACATAGTCAATGTCACCCAGCAGCAAATTGTTTGCATAGAGCACATGGGAATTCCAGAATTAGAATGGTCTAGATTTAAGGGGCCAATCCTCATTTATAGAATCTTCAACATGAGCTAAAATCCTATAAGCTAACTTAAGATTGTTATGCTTCTGGCAGAAGCAAACAAATAGAAAACAAGAGGATGGAGAGTTTGAGGAGGTTGCAAAAGCAGTTCTCATTCATTGCTTTTGGAAGCTAGAAGGTGGAGTTAACAGTAAAATAGCAGCAATGCTGCCTGGTGCTTTGAGATGGCTTAACAATTCTTCTGAAGGAATCTCAATGGGAGCTTTTCTCAAGAGTCCTGTTGATGAGCAACACTCTTCCCTCAACATCTCAATTAATTCAGCCTAGGAAGTATTGTTGCTGGTCTATACATCTTCTGTTTTGACAAAGATAGCTTGTGACATCACTGTCAGACTGAAGGACTTTTGTTTTGAGACTGGTGACAGCTAACCAGGAAAGTCAATACTCTAAGTGAATTTAATAGACTCTATTCGAATGCAACTGGGGTTGCTATGGAAATCATATTAGAAAATATAGGCAATACACTGGATCTCCCTTCTAGGCTGTTGTTTTATTTTTTTTTTCTCCTTAAATTTCACTTCCTTTATGGGTAGGAAAATATGTTCTTTTTGTGAAAATATAGAGGAAGTGAATAAAATATAAATGTGAAGCTTCAACATTTTATTATAAAATATACAAATTCATGTAACCAGACAGCTCAAGGAAAAGAACCCTACTAGCTATGTAAAAGCCAATCACTTGCCCCTTCTAAATCGCAGTACTTTCATCCACTCAAAAACAAAAGCAATCAATATCCTATTTTGGTTTCCATTTTCTAGCTTGCATTGAGCATTTTACCACCAAACATATAGCTTAGTTTAGTCTAAATCATTGTATATTTTATATACAAATGTGAATATATATTCATTACGTGAATATATAATTCATCCATTCTACTGTTTATTGGCCCTTGTTTTTTTTATTTAAGCTTTTTTTATTTAATCATATAATGTAACCCCACAACCCTCTCCTAAACCCTCTTCCCCCCCCACCCCCCTCAGTTTGTTTTATGACATTAAGAGTCTCTTTTGGTTTGTCTCCCTCCCTATCCCATCTTGTTTCATTTTTTCTTTTCCTACCACCTTAACCACCACCCCCGTTGCATCTCCACTTCCTCATACCAGGGACATCATGTGATAGTTGTCTTTCTCCAGTTGACTTATTTCGCTAAGCATAATACGCTCTAGTTCCATCCATGTCATCGCAAATGGTAAGATTTCATTTTTTTTGATGGCTGCATAGTATTCCATTGTATATATATACCACCTCTTCTTTATCCATTCATCTGTTGATGGACATCTAGGTTCTTTCCATAACTTGGCTATTGTGGACATTGCTGCTATAAACATTCGGGTACACGTGCCCCTTTGGATCACTACGTTTGTATCTTTAGGGTAAATACCCAGTAGTGCAATTGCTGGGTCATAAGGTAGCTCTATTTTCAATTTTTTGAGGAACCTCCATGCTGTTTTCCAGAGTGGTTGCACCAGCTTGCATT